>VDFB02016944.1:0-15654 GCA_007258455.2 Sequoia sempervirens | reverse complement strand
GATCCTAAGGAAAGGCCGGAAGCTATCCTAGCACAAGCTCAAATAGGAGCAAAGAAAGAAAAGAAGCTGAGGGTCCGATCCCACATCATGATGGATGCTTCAAGATCGAGAACAAAACAAATTGCTACTCTAGTAATGGACAAAGGAGGAGTTAGCTATAATATCTCCACCATTGACTTGGGTACGGCTACAAGAGAACAAAAGATTGATCATCTCCAGGGGTCTGTTGCCACAATTGTGCACCAAATGGACAAGAACCAATCCTCTAAGGAGGAATTGAAGGCACATGTGGCTGACCTAACCACCTACATACAATAGTGGTCTTCCACTGAGGAGCTACCCATGACATCATCGGCCCCACCACTGCTACTCTCCAAGGAACACATTGGAAAATTAGAAAGAAGAAAGAATTGTACCAAAGCCACTAAAGGCTGGTTCTGACGAGTAATCTACAATGGTGATATGGGCATTGGTCATGTCGTCCGGACAACAAACAAGTTTTGGGAAATGCAAAAGCAACTCGAAGGAACAAAGAAATTTTATACTGATTTCTTGGAATTATATAGGATCATGTATCCTAAAATCAAGGCTATCCTCAAAATGCTCGAGAGAACCTGGGAGAAGGAGTTGACTTTGGCAAAGGATGATCATTGGCTGGTCGAGACATGGAAAATGGGCCTAGACTACAGAAGAGAAGTCTTGGAGAGGGTGCTCCATGAAGTAGAGCTCAACTTGGAATGGGTCAAAGAACATTGGGTGGATTGTGAGGAATATCTGAAGCTCATGACAGATTATAATATGCCTTCCGTCGAGCTAGACCCCTAGAAAATAAGGTTGTATTTTCATGAGAAGATGGAGAATGGGGCTACAGACTCACTGACACCAGAATTTATGGATTTTGTTGTTTGAGCCTTCACCCAGTCAAAACAAGTGATCAAGAATACACTGAAGTGTACAAAAAATTGGGAGCTGATTACTAGCAGGTCCAAGAAATTGACCTTTCAAGTGCTCCAATCCAACATCCTAGAATGGAATAAACTTTAGGCGCTAATGGGAAAATTTGTGGGGTATGCCACTATAAAGAAAATGAAGGAAAGCCTACCATTGATGATGAGTTCCTCACAGTGTAGCTACAACAAAAAAGACAACCAGCTAGAAGACAAAAGTGCTACAATGTCGGGCACTAGAGGACAAAATAGGGATAAGGCAATAAATGTAATTTTAAATTGTAAAATATTGGGGGTAGGTGAAACCCTAATTTGAAGTGAATCTTGGCCACATAATGAGATTAAATCTTGGCCATTCATTTTTCTTTTTGAAAACTATAAATAGGGGATCTCCTCTCATTTTCAAGGAGAGAGTTGAGTTGTTGTAAAGACATGTTGCTGAAATTCTAATAGAAATTCATTGATTTTGGTGGATTCTTGAGTTTCCTTCATGTTTCATGATTCATCTCCTCATAGTTGATAGATTTAAGTAGATTTACTTTGTTGTTCTATGTGTTTTACATGATTTAGTAGTTTTAGTGGATGTTGTTCATTAATGCTGAAGAATACTACTATGTTTATGCCCTTCCTAGTTCTTGCTTTTTGTTGTTTGTTGATGATAAATAGAAGTGTAAAACTAGTCTAAACATAGATTCATTGCTGCACTTAAATTTCATCTTTTATTCATGCTTTTATGGTGAATGAACAGTTGAAAATCTGTAGACCTCAGAAGATAGCACTAGTTTCATGATACTGTTAGTTGATTTGGTTAAGTGGAACTTAGTTTCAAGAAGGTTGTCCACTGTAGCATCCTCCATTATCACTGCTCATTGGTAGTTGTAGGTCTAGGAACTTCCTCCTTTCCCTTCCCTTTTGATCTTTCTTTGAAATAGTAATTTAGGCAAAGTTCAGGCATCGTTGCAAAGCCAAATCTGATGATAAAAGTGGAGTTTAGACTGCTGTTTTGAACTTGCAGCAATTGCACATCAACTCCAACACTTTAAGAGCTCCATTTAAAGAACCAATCTCCCTCCAACTTAACATACGTAAGGCTGCCCTGTGCATACCAACAAATCACATGAACCAACTAAGATATTCCAAGCAAGTCATAACTTGACACCCGAAAGACCTTGGGGTAATTTTTTGCAACTTGCTTGGAGGAGATTACCTTTCAAGAGAGGTGATGCACCTATGCATTACATGTGTTGAGAAGTTCTAAAACACTCATCAACAATGTTTTTTCTCATAAGTTCATAATATTGTTATAAATATTAATTATATTTTCCATTATCAATACATCACCACTTATTTTTAGATCCATATCACCATTGCTATTAAATTTCCACTTGCTTTTAGGGTCATATTCACTTTGAAATCAATATTCATAAAGATTTTCCACTTAAAAATTATATTAAATTTTAGGTTTGGTAGTAGCAAGACCATCAAAAATGAAAATTCTCTTTCTCCCCTTTATTACAATGACCTCTAAAACTCAGGGCATATAAGACCTCAACTATGATAATTACAAAGAATACAAGTAAAGCAGGGTTCATGTACTAATATTGTTTTTTAAAGACTACATGGATGAGAAATTGAGATCTTGTTTGTAATCTATGACAAGTATTCACATTATATAATGCTTGCAGTGACTCTTCTATTTGGTAAAGTTCATCCAAGATGACTACAATCTTAATATTTATGCTTCTATTCTAAATAAATAGTAAGGAGGTGCATCTAAAGCTCTTGTAACAAATGCAACCTAGATTTTATTAATAATGGAACTTATAATTTCTATTGACCCTTGAAAACTAATAGGTATCATGAATCATTGAGGACCTCTAGATAACTTGGGTTTTTTTTGTGGTTTGACTATATAAATGAATAGGGCATTTATTTCCCACCATTGCTTTATAATTTGATGATTGTGATTTCATTTCATGTATCTATAAGCACATGAGACCAAAAGTGTTTACTCAATGTAGAATTTATAAATTATGCTATGATTAAACATTTTTCATGATATTTCCACTATGAGTAAACATTTCTGATGACAAATCTACTTTGAGTATGTGCTTATAAATTCATGGAATGAAATCACAACCATCTAATCAATAAGGTGATATGAAGTATAGATTCATTAGAAATTTTAGAATCTTATTTTTATGGCATGATATTTTTCAAATATTCAATATGTGTTTTTTTCCAAATCACTTTCAATAGAGGATTTGTGCTTGGCCACTATACTCAAACACTACAATGAGTTAATACTCCTAGACCTAATTGGTGGCTACCACCCCTAGGCTCCCACTTTAGCATTACAAAAAAAGAATATATGTGGGGAATAAATAGATAAATTTTTTTTTAAGGATTCACCATGGTATTTAATCCCCTTAGCTAGTATTCACCAAGATTCACTAGGATAAAATAAATAAATTTGTAGTAATGTGTATAAATTTGCTCGAAAAATTAATAAATTTTAAAAGGAAAGATTCAATTCTAAAATTAATACACTTAGCTAAGATTCACTGAGGTTTTATAGAAAATTTAATGAGCCTTTTCTTGAAGTTAGCATTAGATAGGTTATATATGAGTCTTGAGCTCAAAATTATTTATCTCTAATTAAGTGATGTTGGGAGTATATATTGATATATTATTGAAATCAAATTAATCTACACATCTTGTGTAAAATATTAAAAATAATATCATGTTGATTTGATCCTTGTGTAAATATTGAATCTATAAAGTTGCATGTGTTTAATTTGAGTTGTTACAATCTTTGTGTGGGTTGGGGATTAAATTTAAGAAGTTGAAATATTATGGGTGTGTTTATTTTAATGTTTTCTATGAGGAAAAGGCTATCATTCATTTGGAATTAAATTATTAACTATATCAATGGTATTAAAGAAATTTTTATTCATTTGGACAAGGTGCAGATAGAAAAATGTGATGGGAAGAAGATGTGTTATGAAGATTGGTTCATGGGTTTGAGCATATGTGTGGGAGTGGGTTTGAGTATGTGTATGGGAGTTGGTTTGAACCTTGCAAGATCATGTGAAGAAGAGTATCCTATTGAAATATGGACTAGAGTGAGTCATGATTATTATAATAGTGGTTATCCAAATCCTATGAAGACCAATAAGATTATCTTTTATAGACAAAATAATTACTAGAGGGGTAAGTGAATAAAATGGTATACAAAAGGGGTCAAAAGTGACCACTTTTTTCTTGAAATCAGTTAAACCTAAACTTGGATAAGTAATTTGAGATGCATGCACTCAAAATTTGAAGATACAACAAGAAAAAGAATTGCAGTGCTTTGAATCTAGTTTCTAGACTACTAAAGTTTTTAAAAAAGGGTTAAGAGAATTAATGTTGCACACACACAAAATTGATTATGTTTTTTCACTAAAATATAACATAGCGTCTAGTGTGCATCCTGCTATTTTTTTTTGCATTTATTATCTTTAAAAACCGATTGGTAGAAATATATTTAAGAGAGTACTAGAAGTTGTATATTTTTTTATAATTTTTTACTAAATATATATTGTTGTGATTTTTCAAAGTGGATGCATCCCAAAAATTGCATCACTGAGAGTGCACATCACATAACTTGCGGAAAAATAATAAAAAATATAATTATTTTTTAACGTGTAAGGAATGAAGTCTAGAATAATCGTATTTCTTTAATTTTCATAAGTAGATCAAAAGTTATAAAAAAAATCAATACATATGTATATGAGGAATATACAAACATTAGTAAAATAAATTAAAATAAAATTTGTTAATGTATTTCAAATATAAAAATATATATAGTTAGAAATCTAAGAAGACACGTGACATTTTAGTGGTAATTTTATTAAATATAATTACACAATGTGTAAACGTAATGATGTGCAAGTTGAAAACCTCCATTCAAGGTCAAAAATACATGAAATGAAGGAAAATTAATAGTCCAAGCCTTTAGGATTTTTATCCAAACCTATTCCAAAGAAAAAAGGGTTGGAAATATCTTTGACTAAAAAATATGATCATATTTTTTTAAAATACAAAACACAATTGTATTTCATGTTCCACAAAATGTGATCACATTTTTTAAAACATAAAACATAATTGTGTTTCATGTTCCACCAAATGTGATCACTTGTTATAGAACATAAAATGTGATGTTTTATAAAACAAAAAATGTGATCCCATTTCTTAAAACTAAATGCTCTCTCTCTCTCTCTCTCTCTCTATATATATATATATATATATATATATATATATATATACACACACACATACATACATATATATACATACATACATATATACATATATATATACACACATACATACATATATACATATATATATACAACATACATATATACAAAGATACATAGAGTTATATATATACACACATACATATATATAAGTATGTGTGTATATATATATGTATATGTATGTATGTGTGTATATATATATGTATATATGTATGTGTGTGTGTGTATATATATATATATATCCCCTCTCTATATCTCTCCCCTCTCTTTATCTCCCTCTCCCTCTCCCTCTCCCTCTCCCTCTCCCCTCCTCCCTTTCTATCTCTCTCACTATCTTCATTTCTCTATATATCTTTCTCCCTCTACCTCTTTATATCTCTCTCTTAATATCTCCATATGTCTCTCCCTTTATCTCTCTAACTTTGTATATCTCTTAATATCTCTTTGTCTCTCTCCCTCTTCTCTACTCTCCATATCTTTCTCCATATCTCTATCCTCTCTTCCATTCCCCTCCCCATCTCCTCCTATCCATTTCTACCTCTCTCTCATAATTTATTTATGTTTCTCTCCCTCTCCCTCTTTATCTCTCTATCTCTCTCCCTCCCCCTCTCTCTCTACCTATATTTATCTTTATCTATCCTCCATTTCTCTCCCTCTCCCTCTCCCTCTCCCCCTCTCTCTCTTACTCTTTGTCTCTATCTATCTATCCTACCTCCCTCTCCCTCTCCCTCCCTCTCTCCCTCCATTTCTCTCTTATCTCTATCCATATCACCCTCTCCCTCATTTTACCTCTCTCTCTCTCTCTCTCATTGTCTCCCCCTCCCTCTTTAACTCTATCTCTATCTCTATCTCCCTCACTTTATCTCTCTTCCATATTTATTTCTCTCCCTCTCCCTCTCCCTCTCCCTCTCCCTCTCCCTCTCCCTCTCCCTCTCCTTTTATCTCTCTATCTCATCCTCTCCCTCTATCTTTTTTCTATCTCTCTCTCACTATCTTGATATATGTATCTTACTCTCTCATTCTCTATCTCTCTATCTATCTGTCTCTTTATCTCTCTCCCTCTATATCTATCTATCTATATCCTCTCTCTCCATCTCTCTTCCTCCCTATCTTTATCTCTCTCTCACACCATCTCTATCTCTCTATCTCTCCTTCTAACTTTCTTTATCTACCTCTCCTTCTCCCTTATCTATTTCTATATCTCTCTTTGTCTCCCCCTCTCCCTCCCTCTCTCCCCCTCTCTCTATATATCTCTCTATCTCTTCATCTATATCTTTATATCTCTATCCTCCATTTCCTCTTTTATCTCTTTTCCCCTTCTTCCTCCTATCTTTTGTCACTCTCTCTCTCTCCCTCTCCCCCTCTCTCCCCTCTACATTCCTCCCCTCTCTTTATTTGCATTTATCTTGTTGCCTCTCTCCCTCTCTATATCCCACTCCTCACTCTATCTATCTATCTCTCCCTCTCCCTCTATATTTTTATATATCTCTTTATCACTCTCTACATGTCTCTCCCTAGCTATCTCTCTATCTCTCCCTCTCCCTCTCTCTCTCCCTCTCTTTCTATCTCTCTCTCACATTTCTTTATCTTTCTCTCCCTTTCACTCTTTATCTCCCTCACCCTCTTTATCTCTCTCCCTCTCCATTTATGTATATATGGCTCTCCCTCTCTTTATCTTTCTCTATCCTCCATCTCTCTCTTTCTCTACCTCTCCCTCTCCCTCTCCTTCTATCTCTTTTTATCTTTCTCACCATTTATTTATGTTTCTCAACCTAACTCATAATTTGTATTATCTTGGTTATTTTAAGAGTCAAGAGTACCCTAGAGATGTTCCTATTTGTGATGATTCTCATGCAAATCTATCTTATCTATATCAAGAGGTACTTGATACCAAAGAAAATATTAGAAGAGGCATAGTCTATTTTTCAATTTAAGGCCTACTATGTACTTGTCCATGCCCAAAAGGGTCAACCTTAAAGATCATCCTTCTACTAATGAATTCATGAATTTAAGTGTTCAATTTGATTGCATTACTACAAGGGAATCATTGAGAGAAGAATATAATGAGGTTAATAGTGAACCAATTTTTTTTTTTAAATTACATGTTGCAATGATCATAGGGAAATTTATAATCTAGGTGATTTAGATCTAATTAATCAAGTATGACAATAGAGCCTAGCATGTAATGGGGAAAATCCATGATTCTCCTAATATAGGATCAATAGGATCAATACAATATAAATATAAAAATATTTTTTTAATAAAGTGATATAGCATTTTAGGAACAAAAAGTAATACTACCAAGATATGTGGAATAAAGTTATAAAATGCTAGCATATTTTATAAGCCATAAAATGCATTCATATTTTATAGCTTATAAAACATGATTGAAAATATGAGTTTGTAATAAAGGATATATGTTCCTTATATATTAAGATAGGTTTAAAGATATTGAGGGTAGAATATAATAAATTAATTCCTATGTAGTAGTGTGATTCAAAAGAAGAAGAAATCTGTAGGATAAATAATGTGGAGATACGAATCATTAATCCTAAAGAAGAGGTATTAGATGTATGTGCTTTAGAGGACATGAAGTTGATAGTGAACATGGTGTAGATAAATTGTCATGGGTAAATAAAAGTAGTGTGAGAAAATACACATGATGGGGAGTACCTTGAGATGGTATCAAGTGTGGACTTGGAGAAGTTGCAGATATAGGACTTGAGTTGATTGTCGAAGAGGAAAATAGGATCTTGATTGAGGGTAGATAGAAAAGTGAAGAAGAATTTTCAAATGAATAATTAAATCCATAATTCCATTTGAATTGATACCAAAGTTATATATTGCACCTAAATAAGAGTAATCATAGTGTAGCACCATGAATGGAGTTGATGATAAGATCATGTTTTAGAGATTTGATATAGAGTTAGCATGGGTTGAAAATATAAGATTACATAGTATATTGAAGTAATATCAATATGAGGAGTCACATATAAATGGGATTGAATTCAGATTAGAAGGATTTATGGCAAGACAAAATGAAGAAGAGATTGGAGGAGGTGGTTGGATTTCGGTGCATGGAGATCTACAAGGGGAGTGGGAATGAAGGACAAGATATGACCTAGTCAAAAGCTAGAAGAGGTGAAGGAAGATATTTATTCTAAGACACTTTAATCTAATTATGGGGAATTCTAAGGATTTTTTATAAAATAAAATAATGGTTCTACCACTTAGCCCTCATATATAAGCACTATACTTATAGAATCTTACCTAGGATATCTACTGCAAGAGTATATCAAGGTTTGGGCAATCAATATCAACCAAAAATAAATGTCTCTTTATGAGTGTTCATTAATAAGGACCTTAGGCTCCTATGGTGCAAAAAATAACTAAGCATTTATTTTTTAGTTATTTTTAAGCATTATTTATGTACTTTAGGTTGTCCAATTGATGATGGGGATCTCAAATATTCTTTCTTGTCACTTATAAATTGATTCTTGATAGCCTATAAAACCTCTTCAATTAGATGGTTACATATGAAATCTATAACGTGTGAGAGCATATAAGACACATCATAAGTTAGGAATTAATTTTAAGGGGCATCTTGAACTTGTCCAAATTATCTCTTGATAATGGGGTGCTCCACTTTGGATATTATTATTTATATATAAGATAATATAATATTGCACATGGGTAAAAGCATAGAGCTATGTCACACTTTTGATCAAAAAAATAGTTTCTAGCAAAATTGTTTCATCCTAAATAATTTTTGGCAAAATAGTTTCACCTAAAACCATGTAACATATACATGACACATATAGTTTTGGGCAAAACCATTTCACCCAAAACTATAAAAATACTTTTTTTCCTATTGAAAATTTGAATCACAATTGAATTCATGTGTATGGTTTCAGGAAAAACCCTTTTAACTAAACCTTTTCAACCAAAATTATCTATGTGGCATCTTAACCCCTCTTTTGGGGTGAATTTAGAAAAACTTCATCTTCAACTCTGAATTTCTCCAACTAGGGGCACTTTCATGAAAATCTAAAAATACCCTTTTGTAGAGCTCATAGTTTAGAATCCTTTTTTTTATATATATTTTGATTAGTTTTATTATGATTTTTAAATTTTTATTGTAAGTATGTTCTTATAATCAAACATGAGGTTGATTAGAGATTTAAAAAAATTAAAAACATATTTAAATTTAAAAAAATTAAAAAACTATTTAAATTTTTAAAAAAATATATGATGCACTAGAGGGGAGAATCCTCTCTAAAAGGGTATTTTTTTTATAAATGATAAATAAAATTATGCAAAAGTTGACATCCCATGAAAACTGTGATGTTTTGGTAAATTTTGAATTTAAAATTTTATTACAAAATTTTTTTTCATCAAAATTAGTTTTTTTTCCCATGCACTAGATATTGATGTTAGCTATTTGGGAAAAAAATTAGGTTAAAAATTGATTTTTTTTTGTGACATCCAATTGAACTTACTTTTTTTGAAATTTTTAGCAATTCAAAATTCTTTTAATTTTTTTTAAAAATAAAAAATTACAAGCATAAACTTCATCAAGAGTTCTATATTTTTCATTAGTTTATATCATTTTAAAATTCAAAACATAAAGGCCACTTTTATGTGGTCGAAGTTAGAAACTTGTATCTATGTTGTCCATTTCCTTTATAAAAGTGTGACACGGGTTTGTACTTTTACCCACATTTTGCATGAGGAGGACACCCTAGTTGGCTATTTTTTAATTGTAGATGCTATTTATTTTGGTGAAAGGTGTTACACTTTGACCATCCATTAGTTTATTAAAATTTGAATATGATTTGGAGATAAAAAACTAAAAATAATGCTTGGATATTAAAGGAGAGAGCTTCTCAAGAAATGATTGGAAAGACAAGAAGGAGACTAGTGATTTTTGTTTGCAAATTGGTAGGAATTTCAATCAAGAATATTAAGGATTATTGTGTGTGGGTATTTTCATATGGTGAATTTGAGGATTTATTCTTATGCATTGCATTTTTTAGGTTGAGAAATTTAAATTTGCAATGGGAAATTATATCAAAATTTCCTTAGGATTAGATGTTGTTGCATGTCATTTAGAAGTTTTAATAAATGTGTAATAAGATATTGTTGAAGACAAATTTAATATTCATTCATATATAGGTTTCATGTGAGTCATGTGTTGCAAATGATTGATCTCTATTCAAGGGAGCTAGCAATGCTTGGTAAATTTTTTATTATAATCAATTGTATGCATATCTATATTGTATAAATCGAATCAAATCTAGTGTTGAGTTTGTCCTTGTGTAAAGGATAAATCTAAGAATTTTCAAACTCCAATTTGAGTTGTAATCTTTGTGTGGGTTGGTGATTAAATATAAGAAGTTGAAATCTTATGCATGTGATTATTTAGGGATTTTTACAAGGATGATGTTTTCATTATTTTTTTTTTCTTATCCTTCATTACATCAAGACCCTTAAGGTGCATTAAGTGTTATTATTATTTTCTATTGTATTTGTCCACTTTGGTTCATCGAGTTCAATTATTTTAGATAGATACTCATGTTTTGGGAATATTTTAGAGTAAATTATAGTGAAAGAAGAATTACAAATTCAAGAGGCCAATATTTTTCCATCCACAAATGAATGGTTAAATTGAAATGGAAAATAAAAAAATTAGTTCAACTCTTAAGAGTGTATAATAGGAAGCATCCTCAAACTTGAGATAATAATTTGGATTATATTCAAAATTCCTTTAATAGATAATTATATAATTATATTAATAAATCTCCATTTGAAACATTATTGGATACTTATTATCCAATCCATGTTTGATGTTATGATGGGATATCCACATAAGAAAGAGGAAAAATTAAATTCATAAGTTCATAAAGATAAAATGTTCATTGAAAATAATTTGAAAATTTATCTCCAAGGGCAAGGGAGGTTGAAAGAATCTCAAGCTAAGTACAAGGCTAGGAATGAGTAGCATCATGTAGAGCACGAGTTCTAATTTAGGGATAAATTTTGGTAATTAAGCAATCAAACACTAAAAGGACAAATAAAAAATATTAGCCTCTAAAATATAGCCCATTTGAAATTGTTGAAAAAGTGAGTGAATGTTTTGAGATTAATTTCTCCACCAAAATGAGGATTTATTTTATAATTAATGTTGAGAATTTACTCTATTTGAGATTCTAATGCTAGATGATGAAATTGTTGTTTACTTCTATTGAAATCATTGTGTTTGGTTCCCAAGTAGAATTGTATAAGTATGTTATTAAATAGATGAAATAAAGGGTGATAATAAGGGGAGTTTAGGATATGTGGCAAGTTGATCTGAAAGATAAAACATAGAAAGTTGAAATAGTGGTCTAAAGATAAGGTTAAGAAATAGTTTCCTCGTCTATTGTGATGTTAAATTTTAGGAACCAAAAACTTCCTAATTGAGGAGGTATGATCCAAAATATATAAAAATGTTAAATATTATTTGACATCACCACTAATATTTTTTCTTTAAGAATCATCAAGAACAAGATAAATATAATACTTGTTTCCCAAAATCATAAAAAATCAAGGTGTAAATAACTCAAAGGTAAAATAAGCATTGTTTTCACTTAGATGTATACCCTTGCTAAGACATTACAAAAATTATCCTGTGAACTTTTATAGGTTTTGGGTCACTTATAGAGGAAAATAACCTCTAGAGAGGGTTGGTTCCCTTGATTTTATCACCTAAACTAAACTACCTACTCTTGTTGCTGGGAAAAGAGTGGGAGAAAACCATAAAATGAACTTAAAAAGTAACTAGGAAGGTGATGCACCAAACTGAAATGAACTATGTTTGATTTTCTTTGACATACAATATTTAATAAAACTCTTTATTGCACAACTCATTATTTTATACTCTATGTTGAGTGTTTTACAAGGAGAACACATATAGCTCACTATTTAGAAGGAAAATGCAAGGTTTTCACAACTCAAGCAGCTATGTACATATTTTTCACAGCTTACAATCTACATGGAAGTATGATTTTTTGCCTATGGTTGTTTGATAAACACATATTTTGAAGGTTTATATATTGAAACACAATAATATATACACAATTTGTTCATATACACCATAAAGCAACATATAAAGAAGGAAAATTTGATAATTTGATTGAATAAAAGAGTTTCTTACATAAAAAATAAGTCTAAAATTTGTATCTTCTTGTTTGAAATGTGTTACAAAAACTATTTGAGTGTTGTGATTGAGAAAATCCAAGTTACAATACTATGCTTTTTACTTTTTAGAGCCAAAAACAAGAAAGAACTAACTGAAAAAACTCTCATCCCAACCATAGGAGAGCATATAGGGACTAAAATTGACTAAGTTACAAATCTCAAAAATAATCCAACCTACTTTACATGCCCAAGGAGTTCAAGTTTTACTTGGTCCCTTCAAAGTGGGTTGGTTGACCTCTTCAAGCTCCTTGAATTGTGTTGTAGCTGGTGATGATGCCCCTAGATCCTTGGAAAGTGTTTGAATTTCTCCTAGATGCTTGCAAACTACCCTTAAGAAGATCCATTTGTTGTCCTTGTCACCCTCTTGACATTAACTACTCCATAACCCCTTCCTTGATGCTTGCAACTACTCCATTAAAATACTAGCTACATGATAATAGGGAATATGATATTTAACTTCCAACAAGCATCTTAACTCTTGGGAGGCATAGGATAAATTTTCCTCTAGACATGTTGTCATATCCATGACTCTTATTATAAGTAGCTTTATGAGTTTCAAATCCTTTTGACATGTCCTTGACCTTGTCTTGGATTGATAGCATTGAATTCTATCTAAGCTCTTTCATGATGGTATTTTCAAGATGAATTTCCATGGCCTTCTTGCTAGACAAGTAGTTTGGCATGCTACAATTCTTCAAGACTATGATATTGTCCTTGTCTTCTTAAATATACCATTTGTATTTTCAAATTTAGGTCACTATCCTAAACCTATATAGGGTCTATCATCTATCTTCATGTAGATTCTATTTCACCATATTCATCTTGTAGACTTAACTCTTGTCTTCATGTCAATTTTATGCTTGATCTTCACTCCTCTGTACCAGACCTTCTAATCATTATTGTCATGGTTATTATCATGAAAATTATTCTTGTACATGCATATGCCTCTTTTTTATTGCCATTTTTCCTTGCAGATCTATAGGTCGTCACTATCACCTAGTCTTTACATTGTCATTTATAGCTATGTCTTTGTCATTCATTAGCCCACTATCATGAAGTAAAATTACTCATAGGTCTGCTTAAAAATTGCTTTTGTCACCAAAATGATAATCACCTACTCCTATATTAAGATGTCTTGTCACTTATCTTGACAAAGCCTTACCAGGAGTTCACCTTTGTCATTCCTCTAACTCTCTTTATGACTGTTCCTTCCCTTCAACTAACCACATTCTGTGAACACTACTTCTTGTAGCTTCATCTAGGATTTCATATTAGTCTCAAAGGATTTACATGTTCTCATATGTATTGACATTAATTAACAATAAATAGGTAGGTTTGCATGACTACATGATTGTCTTCTTACAACACCTTTGTCACTATGCTAATAGGAATGTAGGTTGCTTGTACTCTGTCTTATGAAACTATGCATCATTATGCTCCCTTATCATTACTATATCTTATATTAGCTCAAATATGCTCCATACAATGCAACACTACTAATGACAATGTTCTCTTTGGGATCATCTTAACTGCCATTGTCTCATATTCGTATGCTCGTCAATCTCCATAAACCCCACCTCTTTGTATTGTCATCTAGTGTTACATTATCACCAAGCATTTTTATTAGAAAATATGAATATTTTTCCACCTCAAGGTGATAATTAATCTCTTGAGGTTTTGGTAATTTGAACTACCCTTGGACTATCAACATAAGCTTGCCACCTTAATGAAAATCTTAGAACCCTATCTCTTAGTGTCTTGCACTTCATACGGTGACTGAACTATATAATGTAAACTATCCTCATGTAATCATACCATATTATTCACCTTTCTATATGGTTGTGTATAGGACTATAGATAGTCATCATGATCCTTGTCATTTATGATGAATATCACTTGTCCTCATGGATGTTAAAGTATATTCTTCATTGTATGACTATTATTCATAAGCTACAAAGACCTTATTTCCACTTCAAAAATGACACTATTATCATACATAGGTATAATGTTTTCATGAACTAAACTACTCACAAGTCATGACATGTCATGCTCAACAATCTCTTACATGGAATTTTCAAATTTGATGCAACGAATTTCAAGTATGCTAGCATTGTTATATTGCCTTATGAATAGTGTCAAAAGATCTTGTGCATTTTATCACCATGACATTTATGTCTTTAAGACCTTAGTCACCTATAGTATCTTGTCACTACCTTCATTAATATCATTTTTTGGCTCTCTATCACTTTCCTCTTTGCTCTATACATCATTGTCATAACACACATTTAGACTGCCTTTTCATAGATCACTATGGTATGTCTTTTAATACCACCTTCTTTTCTTCAAGTGTTCCCTCTTTGTCATGATTGTTCCTAACATGCATTGTATACTACCTTAAGAAGCACCAAGATCTTTCTCTATATTTTAATCATATGTAGGGTCTTGACATGGTCTTTCAAGTCTGAAAATTTCCTCATATGCATGTTTGCTTTCACAAGAGTTTCATAACTTGAACAAAATCAAATATATATTGGTTTCTAAACCATGATATCATAGAATTTTATGGATAATGCATGCCTACCAACAATGGTATTCAACCATTAAATCATTGTCCTTTGATCACTATCATTTTCTATCATGCCCTATCATAATATTTTTCATATTATGGGTATATCCTCATTTTCTTGTCATGAATTTACTGTGCTTTGAAGGGAAATCATATTATAATATTATTTATTGCAATTATTGTATTATATTTTCTTTTTCTCATTGCCATATCATCCATGTGACATTCCTCCTTTCTTTGATCTCTTGTTGTTGTATTGACTATTTACACACAACCCTCTGCAAGATTGATAGATATGAGGGTATTCTAATATTGTGTTTCCTTTTAAATATCATCACATACCATAAGGTTTGAATATTTCCATATGATATTCATGCCCCATGGTTTGGAAAGAACACCATGGAATAAGACCCTATCCTTTTAGACATACCATTGTAATATTTACCTTGATAGCACTATCACTTGTTCAGTCCATGAAAATGCTTCTTTCTCATGTTTCATTGACTTCCTTGTGATTGTCACTTTGATCATGTAAACATTACATTGTACTCTTGTGTGATTGTAACACTATGACCATTAGAATTTCATTGAACTTGTG
>VDFB02016943.1:0-27717 GCA_007258455.2 Sequoia sempervirens | reverse complement strand
CATTGAGTGGGGTGAAGCTTGGAATTTCTTTTTAAATTTATCTTGTGATGTTGGATTTGATTTTTTTGGAGCTACGGGGGTTGGTTCCTATTACGTATTTGAAGTATGCTTTGGTATTTATACATAGATAACAAATTCTAGGTTACCTTTCTTTGTTTATTATGATGCATACACACACTTCTATTGTTAGCTTTACTTTTCCACTTTATTGTTGGCTTTCAGTTCCAAGGGTTTCAAATCCATGGATTTCCAAGCACTTCCAGAATGACAAGATTATAGGTAACAAGTTCGATGGATTTCTATATCCAAGGTACTTCTATTCAATTCAAATATAACAAGACACTTAAGTTTGAAAAAACTTATATTTGTTAATTCAACTTTAGGTGCATCTTATGCCACAATATTTTTTTCTTAATTAAATATGCAACATGTTATCAAGTGTAGTTGTACTCAATCTCAACCAGTAGCAAACTCTTTTCCAGTTGTTGGTTGTTAGGAATTTTAGAGGTGCAACTTGCCTCTAAGTTCTCACTTGTAAAACCCATTTTAAAAATATTCAGATAAGCTTTGGTAAATTCGTCTTATATCGTTCCATTTAAAAAGAAATTCCTAATCTTCCATAAATAATTTATTCTTATACACAAGCGTAACTCAGATAATGATTTATTCTTAGGAAGAGTGTAGTATGTGCCTCAGATACCTCCATAACTCTTATAACCTATAAAACTTTGGAAAGATTATGACATATATTTTGTCACTTTAAATTACTAATAACTAGCTAGTGTCTTTTGAGGAAATATGTATTGTTACTAAACTAGAATTGAAAGTGTCTTCCTTCCTTTTTATTATGTCATCAAATTGTCTTGAATGTTGCAACGTTGATTGATCCTCATTAGTGTTAGCTACTTCTATACTTGAAAGGTGTTAATTCTTCCTCTTCCTATAAATTGGATGTTGTGGGTGTTCATCTCTCAAGCATAGCCGGTTAAGTTCTTCTTATGAGTTTTAGATTTTTGTAATAACAATAATGGTGTAAATGTTAGTCTTTCATAAGTTTCATTGGTGTATCATAAGTCATTACTTGACCTTAGGAATATGGTAGTATAATGGGATCAACCCATTCTATAGTATCTTATGATATATTGGAGTGTTTATTAAGGTGTCATGAGTAGTGTTATGTCATCAACATGGAATATATGAGATCAAACATTAGCTATATGTGTGTGTATTATTAATACTACCATGTGACATCTAATCCAAACATTATAATTTTGAGTAAGGTTTTATTCATATTTGATACTAGCATTAGCATTTAGCGGAAAGCTATTTGGTTTCATCTATTCAAGAATTACTCTTATTATTGATCAATACTAATGATTTGATCAATGAAAATAATCCACTACTTATATTATTAATAATAGCATCAAGTGAAGTTAGCTCTTGAATAATTCTCATAGAAATCCAATGGCTTAGCATGTATGATCATAGGGTAATAATAAACACTCTTAATCCTTATTATCTTATAAAAATGTTATACCACATTTTTATTATATAATATTACTAAAAGTTATAGTGATGAATGTAAGATATATATATATATGTGTACCCCAAGCAAGAGATACAACCCACATGTATACACGTGACTATTGTTCAGTGACTTATATTAGATATTACCTTGATGTAAAGAATTTTGAAATGAATATTCTTGACCATGTGTTCAAGACCTAAATGAACCAAAGGAGATGTGTTGGAATAGCATTTTCTTGTATATGAGATTACCAAGCCAAATTTTGTTAGTTACATTATGATGCAATACATAGGAAGAAAACTACTTATCCCAATTTCATTTGTCTAAACTCAAAAAAATCCTTGTTTGATTACTCTTCACTAGTTCACTTTTCCTTCATAAGACTCAATTCAAACACTCAAATTTGCATTCAGAGTTCCAAACTCCTTCAATGACCTTCAAAACACTTTAGTAGTCTCAACTTAACCAAAAACAAACAATTACAAGGTCTACCCATTCACATTTTCATCATTTTATTATTACTGTCCTTAACTTACCACCATAGCACATAGTGATCTCAACTTTAACTTTAGTCTTCCAAGGCCTAGATACCTGATCCAACACTTGTAACAACATTAACAAGGCTAAAATGACATGATTCAATTCATTTTACCTCCCAAGAACTCAAATTTCTTGCACTTCCCTCATTAATCAGTCCAATCCATCCTTCAACATGTTGTTAGCGGTTTCTTTACACAGACCATATTTGCTGACTGTACTTAGCATCGAGGATACTAATTTCCATGTTTTAAAACATATCTACGATTCATCATAAGTTGTTTTGAAAAAGATGCACAAATTCAGACTGTCTACACTAAAAAACAGAGCTAATTAGGTCTTGGCTCACATAGGGCTTATTGAATGTCATACTTCCAAACACAAACTCACTTGTTCAGTGCTTCAAACATTTTTATTTAGGATTTTTGGAGCTTATTAAACCATTATTTGGTCATTCCCTTGTTTGTTTGAGCAAACCCTAGGTAAAGTTCCCTTCACAACTCTGTTACAGACTGCCATATACAGTTTTACAGTCAAAGTCTTCAACTCTTTGCACCTTAATCTTTTATATTTGCCTCAAAAACCATTAGAATGTGAAAGAAAATGCATATAAGAACAGTCTCACCAAAAGTTAGTGAATTCCATCCATTGAAAAGAGATAAAATAATATTTCATGTCTACTGTTTACCCTAATGAGGGTTCTTAACTGTTTTTAGAAAATTTGCAAGAACTTTCTCAATATCCCACCAAATTGCATGAAACAAGATCCAAATGGAAGGTGATTGAGGAATACAACACTTACAACCAAATTTGCATGCTTTTAAGTCCGTATTGGGCCGCACATGGCCTGAAAATAGAGATTTTCTGTAGAAATATGCTTAAAAACAATATTCTCATTGATCTAAATCATTCATTCAATCAACCACGAGTTGCAAATTATACAAAATCCTTTTTAAAGGCATCCAAATTGACTTTACACCTTCCAACTAATTACTAACTACCTATCCACGCCTAAAACCAAAGTGACCTTCCATATTTAATGTGTTGCATTATGCAACTTTACCATTTTTTGCAATTTTATACATTTATGTTGACAACCGTTACATTTTGTTGCAAAATTGGACCTAATACACATCAAATGACCTCCAAATGACTTCACTAAATGGAAAATGAATCTTCTAACCTTTTTACAAGGTAAAGACATCAAAATTGCATTAGATTACAATTTTTCGTCAATGAAGCATGAGGTTGTCATGGTGCTCCTGCACCAGATTATTATCTAGGAATTGTATAATTTCGTAGTCTATATTTATTAATTATGTTAAGATAGCATTCTTAACTGACATGATTAATTCAAAAGAAATGATGACTCTTTAAGTATTATTATCTTGCATCATTAGAATGATGTTATCTTGGTTGGATAAAATTGAACTCCTAAGAAACCATGCTGGTTAAAGACTTTCAACCTCATAATTTGGGGTCAAAGGGAAACTAATTAGGATCAATTAATGAGCATTGCCCTATTAAATCAACTAACAAATCCCATTGTATTATTATTTAACTAATCTATGGTGTAATTAATCTTAAGTTAGGATGAAACTATGTTCTACAAATGTTTATTCAACTATCTAAATAAGTGAATTTTTATCTTGTGAATACTTGCTAGAATCACTTAAATGCTTCTTGGCATATTGCTTACCTTGTGTCATTATTGTGCAAGTGTGATTAATTATTACTTTACTCCATATTTTGGTAGTAATCTTGTTGTGTGCAGTATATTTGACTTTTGTATGATAAAGGAGGTAGAGACACCATTTGAACTCAGGGGTTCTACCCTGGATTGTTTACCAACCAAGTGTGATGGTTGAAGTCTAGCTGTCAAACTATGATTCTCCTGCGAAATATATGTTAGGACCTAAAATTTCCTATAGTTTTTGGCAAAATTTGAGGTTCCTATGATGAGAAAATTGATTGCAGCACTAAAAAAATGCACCTGTACAATCTGTCCCAGGAAGCTTACTTTGAAAAATCATAAAATGATTCCAGTTCAATTCCATACCAAACCACTTTTCAAGTATTTTTCTCTGCCATATGTGAGTGTGTACACTAGATTTCAGCTTCCTACGATTAGTTTTGATAGGGTTTCAAAGTGCCAAGTTGGAGGGTTCTGGAAAGGTTGTTGTCTGCACATTGTTCAATCTGTCAGGGAGGTCAACTTTGGAAAAAAATATTTGTGAACTGGATGATTATGATGACGAGTTAATTGGTGTTTCATATTCTTCCCATGATAATGTGCTCTCATGTCAATTTTCAGAACCTCAACACCTCATTTGATATTTTTTCAAAATCAAAAGCAAAAGGAATTTTTACAGTTTTGTTATTTGCATTTTCAGAAGGTTTCAGAAAGGTCAACTTTGACCTTTGATATTTGGTGAATGAAGTGAATTGGTAAATAACCATTTTGCATACATGTTCATTTGACCTAAATGAACTAATTTTCCCATTTACACCTTCCCAGGAAGAGATATGATATTTTTCCAAGATGGTGAGTAGGCGAGTTTTAGATGATTTTGACAAGTGCAGTTTTCAGAGAAGTCTAGGTGAGCTACTTTGAATGTGTTAATATCCCACAATCCTGATGACTTCATGAAAATCCATCTAGCAACCATGCTCCACTACTATTAATCAACATGCTGGTGAATTTTCATGACTCCAGAAGAGTGTTTGATCAATTTTCCAAGGCAATTCTAGAAGCTAGTTGACTTGCTTTGATCACAAAGTGTTAGGAAGCAAAGTTTGATAAATACCCGACACATGTTTAAGAGGCATTTTAGATCTTTGATGGAATAATTGTAAGAGGGTTCAAGTGAAATAACGTTGAAAAGAGCTCAAGGAAACAAGGATGCAGAGATAGATGTAGATCCATGTTGTAAGTTCAGAAAAAAAAAATTTCAGACAAAAGATAACATCAAGGACAAAGGGGAAAATTAGATCTCATTATTGTCTTGAAGAAGTTTTGTTGTCTCTTTGTATTTATTTATCTGCCACCCACATTAATCTACCCAAATCACATCCAAGAAGCCCTAGAGGTTCTTGATGGTGTAAGTATTACAGTGAGAAAAGGGGGCCAACAACTAGATGAAAAAAGCATGATTTTCATCCTGATGCTTCATGCTTTGTTGCACAACCATCAGAGAGAAACATTGATGTTTAACAAGGAACATTGAATAGTTCTAGTCATCATTTCACAAGAAAGTTCAACACCCACAAAAGAGAATGGTGTATCTATTGAATCATTCAATCAAACTAACTTCCCAAGGAGAATGGATGGCAGGTTGTTGTTCCAGTAAAAGGTACCATGGTAATCACTTCCTGCATAAATAGTGACCTTCAAGCCCATCAGTGAGAAAAACAGTAAAACCTATATTTGCTCCAGGTTTCCTCAAAGGGCTTCCAACTCTTTTAGTTTCATTAGGAGGAACAAGTTCACCACATACAATAGTATTCTTGGTGCCAAAATGATGACCTCAAAATTTGTTCACGTTAGCACCATGAATATTCTGCAAGCTCAATGAATGTTTCTAATCCTTGATCAGAAGTATTTATGCATAAAAGTGAAAAAGAGAATCTTAAAGTACTAAGAGTCAATAAGAATTATCCCCACGGATCATCTACAGATAGTACATCATTCTCATTGTCGACAAACACAATTTTCCAACCTAAAGGAGGATCTTCAAATTGATCGATGAAGGAGAAAGTGGTATAGATGCGCAACCAAGAGTTCTAAAGACTGGTCTCTACATACTTGAAACAAAGAATGCGTTGGAGGACAAACAATGGGAGTTTCTTCCTAAAATGCAGGAAAACGTTGAAATGTGAGAATGGACAAGAATAATAGATGTGTCTTTGAACGATGTTACTATATGAGATGTCGATTTTCTATTTGTTTGGGCAGAGCAATATGATTGGGACCGAATGATGTATGTAAAGCAAGACAGGTTTATTGAAATGTGCAATGTGTACATACTAGCACCACAATTCACGGTCATGAAACACTAGATGATTCTACATGAAATGCAACAGAAAGGTTACTACCCTAATGCCATAATTTGTAATGTTGTTGTCACAAGCGAGTCTTTTGATCATGTTGCGAAGGTTGTGATGGGCATAAAGTGCGAGGATGAATTGTTTTGAGGGTAGAGAACCTTATTGCTTCTAAGATGATTTTAGAAGGATTTAACCAAATAATTCATGTTATTCATCATCATGTTGGCATGGGAATTGCTTAGCTCACAAATTGTGCTCTGAAGCCATACAACAATCAAATGATGGAGATCGGAATTTCATGCATGAAACACTTTATTGGGAAAATCCTTTTCGAGATGATGTGCCAACTATAATACCTACAATGAGGATATTGGTTCTTTGCTGACAAGAGGCCCATTTGATGAGACAAGGATGCTACTGAAGATAATTTTACATCGATGAGGATCGCATCATAAAAAAAACCAAATGTATGGCATGCCAAAAGCCTTCGAGAGATACCAAGCAAACACTAGATTCGCGAGCATAGATGGAGGGGTCGTACTTTGTAATAGGCAATTAAAGATTAAAATAAATAAGAATGAAAAGGTCGCGCCATTCCCCAAAGCTTTGAATATTTTAAGTGGCAAGTGAATGTTAGGGTAGGTCATAGGCAAAGGAGAGGAGAAGATGTCATTCACCCTTTGGAAGTGTTACTGGAGGATCTTTATAATGTATGTTTGGTGAGCAAGAAAACGATGAGTAGATCTGAACAACTTTGGAATGAGCAACAAAACCTAATATTGAAGAATGCCATTCACCCAAATTTCTGATGATAATGCCATACAATTCATTGCAAATGAGTGCAGAAATCCTGTCAAAAAGGGAAATGTTGAGGAAGGCACTTGCTTGTTGCACATTTTACCAGGCCAGTTTTAAAAAGAACAAATGCTTAGTTTCTTAAATTATCTTCTGTATTAGGGCTTCCTGTCTATATTCTTTAATGGCGTGATTCAATCTAGAGAGCTCCGAGTGCATCAGGTAAAGACTGTCAAAGCATAAACCCTAAACTGGTGCGGTGTTGGAAAGCCAAAATTTCATCACAGAGAAAATGAATATTGGAGTGAGTGATTTTTTAATCCCTTCGATATTCTGATATAACAAAAGGGAATTAAGTAATTTATCGAGGAGAAAGACTGGTATCAGAGAGAACATATTTGAAGTCTCTTCGAAACTCTGATAAAGCAGTGAATCATAAATTTCATCGAAGAGATATAGGGGAGAGGGCCCAATAGTCGTGCGGGGTTCAATAGTCGTGCACCCAATCGTAAATATAATACTCAATATTCGTTTATATAATGTCCAATAGTTGTGATTTGACTACCCATAATTAAACAAAATGTATGCTTTTGATCTAAAAAGCAACCAATCATGTGATACCACATCAGCGCTCAACTACTCATGATGTAATGCATGAGAATTGGTCTCACTATTTTTGGGGCCTTTTTGGACACCTTGACAAAAACACATGCTGATGTGGCATCATATTTGATGATGTGGCCCTGAAACCTTAGTTATAAGCAGAGAACTTGCCAAGTAAGCTGCTGTAAAAAATTGGGAGTGATTTGAAATTTCAATGTAGGATAATTAGAAGCGCGAAGTTAGGGTGCACGACTACTGGCCTAGATATTTTGAAGTGAGTATTTTTTGAGTCCTTTCGAAATCCTGAGAATAGTAAAGAACATACAATTGGAATTTTATCGAAGGGAGAAATAAACATTGACAAGAACAAATAATAATCCCTTTGATGTGGTGAAAAATAAATATCGGTGATATGTTGCGGTGAGTATTTTTGGGAATATGAAAGTCACAACCTTAAAAATTATCTTGGCAAGAATATGAATTTCATTGATGAAATAAAACATTTTTACTGAAGAAATTGATGCAAAAACCATGGAGTGAGCAATCATTTTTACTCAAAGGGGGCTTTTTCATTTTGAGTAAAAGTGCATATGAGCATGAAATGGGGAAACATAAAAGGTGAAGACTCATTAAAATAATCAAAGCATGGCGTAAAAGTATGATTGTAAAATGTTTTCACAATATGGTGAAATATTCCTAAGAGTAAATGTGAGCGTGAAAATTGCTAGCAAAAGAAGGATTATCATTATCATTAAAATTAATTTCATGGGGAATGCAATTATTTTAATCTATGGAAGGTAATTAATTAAATGAAGAGTTGCACCAGACGTGTGAAGGGTCATAACCCTAGACGTACAAAGTACAAATGACAGACAAAATTAAAAGAAGGAATCAATAAGCAGTAGAAATCGGTAGTTAGATAGGTTGATTAATTGCATCAACAAATGTTATGATGTGTATTGCAAAATCATTTTAAAGCTGATAGATGGACAAGAAATTATAATTCGATGGCTACACTTATGGTGTTCAATTATTTGTTAATATTCTTGCATATGATTTTATCCTGTTGTCTCTAGTATGATTTTCCCTTGTTATTTAAATCAATGTATCAAGGATATGTTTGATTTATCAAAACATATTTGTTGTTTTTGTGAGGTTCATTTAACTAGTTCATTTAACTAGTTAAATTCTTTTAAATAAGTCACATTAATTTGGGAGAATCATTGGATTGATAAGAAGAGTCTGATAAACTACATCCTTGCACATTTATGTGAGCGATAAACAATAAAAGTGCCAAATAATTAGAGTTAAGCCAGAAAGAAGTCACATACCATTTACATTTTGACTCCACTTACCCAATCGAATTAGGCACTGATTATACCCACTTCATTACAAAAATTCATAAAATCTTGTTCATATATTCATATTTCAATATTTAGCAGTACAGGAGTAGTTATTAGAGTTTGCATCTAATTCACATTTCATGCCATTGTGGATAGATCACCAAAGCTAAAAAATTCACATAACCTTTAAATCTGCACTAATTGTTAAGGTACACTCGCCTAGGTTTAGTAGAGCCTAAAGCGCAGGGGGTTCTCAATCACATTAATTAACCCTGTTCATTAGCCAAAAATATTACCATAGAGCTTGGCATCCTCTTAAGGTTTGTAACGTACATTTTTGAGATCTAACAATATATACGTAGACAAGGCCATCAAAGATGAACCCTCAAGGAATTAGGTTTGGCCTCTAGGGTTCACTCTCTTTTCATTACTTTGAGTTAATATAGATATATTGTATTGGCATAGCTTGTGACTTGATTGTATCTTCCAATCATGAATGTGTTTGTAGGACTAAGTAAGTCTATCTCAATGATGTGAATTCCATGTCTCCACTTGAACCCTACTAGGATTGCCTAAGCAATTTAGTTACTTGACTGAATATTATAATCTATATTTGGTCAAATGTTGTTATGCTTTTTGAGTATTTTGTGCTTGGAAACAAAAATTTTGCAAGTTAGTCATGTGTTGTAATCAAAATTTGAGATTTATGTTTTTTCCTTAACTCTATTTTGGTTTAAATTTTGGGCATTACAATAGGGATGCCCTTAATTCTAAAATATGAATAAAGAGAAGTTCATACTTTTTATTGTCTTTGAAAGGAGTTTGGATCAGAATATTTTGATTAATTAGAGGCCAATTTACAAAAAAAATCATAATGTGATTTTAGTCCTATTGATTGATACACCAACAATCCATTCATATTAAGTAACATAGCATCCTTCTCTACCCTTTGGATCAAAGGTGCTTTAGAAGAATTTGTATTCCTATGAGCTAGCTCGCCCCTTTTCGACCCCAACTTGGTAGAATGTAAGACCAAGGTAAGGCAAGTTGGGCATTGGGTTGGGTCACAGGGACACCCCCAAGTCAACAAAAAAATAAGAGAGAAGTCTATACCTTTTTATTGTCTTTAAAAAGGGTTTGGATTGGAATATTTTGATTAATTGGAGGCTGATTTTAATGTATCTATAATTGATTGATACACCAACAATCTATTTGTATTAAATAACATAGCATCCTTCTCCTTTTCCCTTTGGATCAAAGTTGTCTTAGATCTAGAAACCATGGCTTCACCAATCAAAATTATTTCTTTATTTTCTCTCCCCATATATCTTTCTATCTTTTATTTGTTATCTATTTTTCTCATCCTCTCAATTATCTCTTTTTGTCTATCTATCTTCCTTGCCCATTTCTATATTTTCACATTTTTATATGTTTTCTCAATTTTTTTCTCTTTATTCTCTTTCTCTTGCTTGCTCACTCACTTTGTATTTGTTTTGTTCTCTTCGTCTATCTTTTATCTTTCTCTTGTTTCATTTTTTTGTCATTTTTTTTTCCTTTTTATCTTTGCATGTATATTTTTCATTCTGTCCCTCCCTCTATTTATCATATTTTCTCTCTTTTTGTTAGTCTCTTTTTTTTATAAACTTTTGTTTGTTGGCTAAGGTTGATTGAGCATCTCTTGTAGGTCACATAATTTTCAATTCTTTTTGGTATTGTATTTATTTGTCTCATTCTATTACTTTATTTTTCTTTTCCTTGATTTTTAATATTATCTCTTTTTTTTTGAACCCTATGTTACTTTTTTCATTCATATATTTTATCTCATTTCTTTCTCTCTTAATTATTTTCCCAATTTTCTATTTGTTCTTCTTTTGTGTGTATGTCTCTCTCAACTTCCCTCATGCACATCTCACTTTATTTCTTATTACTTTTATTTATGTTTACTTTCCATCTATATTTTTCTCGATTTACCTTTTTTGTCTCTCTTTCTTTTTACCACCTTTTTCTCTTCAACTCCTTTTTTAATTACCTTCACCATGTAATTCTTTGTCTTTACATGATTCTGTAAGACCCCACCTCGTAGGTACTTAATAGAAATCTAATTTGTTATATGTTTTTCTTGAATTGATGATTAGATATATTATGGATGAGAATAAGGTGATCTTTTGGTGATATTCTTGCATTTAATTTTGATATTATGTTTATTGTCACTACCATGAAGGTGGAATGCACTCACATATTGTGGAAAGCAAATTGAAATTTTAAATAGATTATTATATAGCTAAAGTATAAAATATTTAGTTAACAGATTTATGTGATATCCAATTGTTACTTATGACTATGTTGGTATGGTGCAGGAAGGTAACTGTGATAGCATGGGAAGGGTGAACCATCAAGAGAAAATCAAAAGACTTTTCTTGAGGGAAATTGGAGTGTCAATATGAGAAGGGAAAACCTTTGAGTATATCGAAAGACATCTCGTTGTGATCATGAATTGGACCTTCTTTCTTGGGCTTAGAAACGAGTTAAGTTAATATGATGGTAAGTTAAGGTGGTGTGGGTTGTTATTATAGGGATAACTGATTATGTGAATGTAAGTGGGTCTAAAAGGTTGGGAAGCCTTATCCAAGTGTGAAACTCGGATGGAACATTGAATGGGTTATTAAAGAGGGTTGATGGTCAATTTCCTTGGTTGGGGGGCAAAAATAAACCCCCTAGGGTCTATACCGTAGTGGTAGGGGTCAAGTGGGCATACAATAGTGTCCCAAGGACATGATTTGACCTTTGAAAAGTCCTCATTATAGAGAGAAACGAGTTTTGAAGAGAGGATGTGATGGAAATATGGAGGGGTTGTCCAAGTACATGTTTCTTCTTCAATAAGGAAAAGACTCTCATTGATGGAGGTAGGTGTACTCCACACCTCCCCATCCAAAAGTTGCAAGTTGAAACTCCTATATATGATGGAGAGGAAGGAGGAGGGGGGAGGTGTTACCCACTTCTCCTCTTGGAGAACTTGAGTGGAGATGGATGAGAAGAGGAGAGGAGTCTACCTCTTTGGAAATATAATGATCAAAATGGCTTGGATTGGAGAGGAAAGATGGATACAAGAGTTCAGCCCCTGCATCTAAAAGAAAAGAGATAAGTTCTTCCTATTTCCATTTACCCTTATTTATTGGTTGTAAGAAGGTGACGTATTGTATGGATCATGGTTGAAAATAGAAGGAAAAGAACATAGATGCATGCAATTTGAGTTATGATAGTTTTATCCTTTTTATAAAAAAAAAGAGAAAATACTCCATTTATCATCGTGGAGCTAAAATAATTCCTTGGTCGGGGGTATGGCTAGAGCTCACGAGGCTCCATGACGCCATCATGGTAGGGTGGAGAGCAAGCCTTAGTCAGTTGTGCATCATTCATTGTTTCTCTTTAAATTTGGTTGTGATATGGAAAAATGGTGTTTTGATGTAACATGTAAATAAAAGGAAAAAATGGGCAAGTTCTTTATGTATGTGTGTATTTCATCTGATTATTAACTATTATTTGTAAATTTTGAAAGCTAATATTCTATTGAAAATAGAGAGCTCATTCATGGGAATAACATTTGTATCAATTTTATGTATAAATTTGAATATGGTTGTGTACGTAAGGTGGTTGCACCTTAATGTGTATCAAAGGAAGAAACAAGAAAATACCAGTTTAGAATCTACCACTAGTTTTATAGAAGAAGCTAATCTACCACTAGTTTTATAGAAGAAGCTAATCTGCCACTAGTTTTTTTTAGAATACTTCTTTCGGGTGTTTCATAATCAAGAATAGCTATTTATCAGCTATTAACAAAAGTAGATGGATTCCCAATAGCAGGCCACTGGTATTAGATTTTAAGGATTAACCATTATTGTAGTAATACAGATGTAATAAAACAAAAACAAAGCAAAAAAAAAAAATACTTGTAAGATCGCCTTCATCTTATACACTATAAGATCATTACAATGGTATTGCAGATGAATAGTCAAACACTCTTTCATCAAATTTTTTAATATTCAACGTATCTTAAGTTCAAAGAGATGCATCTGAATGAAAGCACCAAAATCTATCATCATTAACAGGTCCATTTCTGCCCTCTCATCCTTTCTCCTTTTCGCTACCCATTTATGGTTTCTGGAATAGTCTTGAACGTACAACAACCAACAACTCGCTTCACTAGTGACACATTGAGCTCAACCACATTGGTGTTTGGATCTGGCACGGTAAGTAAGTTTAGCAGTTAAATCCCTGCCATATGAAATAAATGAAGACTCTGTTGCATTCTTGTCACATCTTCCTGAAATCCGATTCTCCCAAATATCGCTGCTTAGTATCTTAGAAAGTGACCCGAAGTGAAGGCGAGTTGATATATCGTAGGAATGCCATCAACTCATTCGTTCGCAGATTTTTAATACTCAAGTCACTTCTTGAATGTCATTCAATGACCGCACCCTTGTCAATGAAGCTGTTGGCGTGCCATTCACGGTAATGACTCCATCTCTTTGACCATTCTATCATGTCCCCTCCATAAGTTGTAAAGACGCCACCATTTAATGTTTCTCTGCCTATAATAAATGAATTTCCATTATCTTGCAGATTGAGTAAGGAAAATTAGGCTATGTACTTCCTACGCATTAAATGATAATAACAACAATAAACCTCTCAAGGAAGTTATGATGGTACGTTAAGCGATAAGTGTTCATGGTTGGTTTATCTGTAGCCATATTTTTATATGGACAATTCAATTCACAAGATTTGGTAAAAGAAAAAAAAAAACTCAGATAAGGGAAAAAAAATGAAAATAAAAAAAAGAAGGCAATTCAGAATATATAATAAACTTTCCACGTTTGAGACCGTCCCTGCCTCCTACTGTATTTCTTCCAGATGATTCTCTGCTAACCAAAAAAAATTAGAGACACAATAAGCAATAGAGGTTTCAATTGCAGCTCAAATTCCCTTACCCCAAAGTCACAATAAGAATGAGGCTGCCAGCCAAAATACGACATTGACCTCTTGTTCAGCGCGACCTTACAATAATGCCATTCAATGGCATATGTAATGTTCTTATCAAATCAAATAAATGCGTAGATGTCAGTCTTGTCTTCACATCTGCATCTACATAAAAAGAATTTAGAACAGAATATAATAATTAAATTTAGGGTTCTCCTGGGTTGAGATCAGCTTTGGAAAAATCCGTCTCATTTTGATTTATGCTATTTACAATATTCTTAGATATTTACCCTCTCGCGGTTGTTTAGGACTTTTGAAATGCATTAACATTACAATAAAATCTAATCAAAAATTGGAGGAATGCCTTTTTACACGTCTCACCAAGGTCTTCTTAAGGAAAGTAGTTTATTTTATGAGTTAAATAAAGACAAAAATCAAAAGACATGTGTTACCTTTATATTAGAAAGAAAGAAAAAAACAAAGCATTATTTTTTTTCAGTTAGAAGATAATCATTACTTAATTTATTCTAAAAGAGTCATGTATTCTTATCTAAGAAGTATTTATATCCTTATAAAGATAATTCAATTTAAACTTCTAATACTAATTTCCTTATTTATAAAGTCTCTTTTTAGAAGGATGTGAATTCATATGGATAGATTAATAGGTTAATTTAATAAGATAAAATAATCATTTATTTATATATATATATAAATATTAAATAATCAATTAAGCAAATAGTAGTTGAACATGAATAAATTTAACGATAATAAATGAATTTGAAATTTATTATCGTGTTAATAATAATTGAAGTTAAGGAAGAGTAATTCTTAAAATTGCTATCTCTTTTCTTTTGTATTGTTGAAACTCATGAAAATGTAGACCCGTGTTTTACACAAAAGGTAGTTGTGTGATGCGGGATATAACTATATGTTTTAACTGGTAATGAATTGTTGGGCTCCTCCTATGCTAATAGTTTCATGTGGGTTCCTCAATACTACAACATGCAAATATAAATATAAAATAATAATAATAATAATAATAATAAAATACTGTAATGTATATATTATATGAGTGGTAATTTTGAATATTTTAATGGTAATGTATTGATTATCATGAATAATGTTAATATTATTAGTGAAAGTAGAACAATTTTAAGAAAGTATTAATGATCTAGCACTAGAAGAATTTGTATGAACATGGGGAGCCACATTGAATTTGATAGAAATATCGACCATAATTATAAAGTTAAATATTAATATCAACTATGGCTATTGGCATAGTAGTAATAATAGTAATATTAGTTACACTTTTTAAAATTAAGCTATTTGTGGGGATTAATACTCCTCATGTTACCTCTAATAATAATATTAATTTAATCTCATTACTAATGGGAACTAATCTCTATTAATGAAAGGTAAATTAGTAATAATACGGTTGCAATTAAAGGTTATTAATATTAAGTTGGTAAATTGGAAATAGTAAAAAAGTTTCTTTATAGGTGAATATCATTATTGGTTTCATTATTATGTAACAATGGGGTTGTGTGGTAAATAAGATGGCTATTAATAACTCTATACTTAAAATTAGACCCAGTGATGACATCATGACACTTTAGGGAAATGTGAAGGGTAGACTCCTAAATTAAATAATGAGTTGATTGGTGGTGTCATTATAAATAGTGCCAACTCTTCAAACACATTCGTAAGGGATTAAAAAACTTCAATCTATAGCACACAACTATAGAGGTTAGACATCATGGGCGTATAGGTGATTTAACTATGTGGAGTTCCTTCTCAAATAATGTTAGACCTTAGAAGTCGGTTGGTGCAAAGGTGGTTGGTTGTATATGTGCTAGGTTGCAAACCTCTGTAAAAAAAAAAATGTTGGAATTTTTGAGCAAAATTTTGGGCATGACAGATTCTCTCTCTCTCTCTCTCTTATTTGACATTTAATGTTTCTCCTTCACCATGTAAATCTTCATCTTTAAACATAATTATTTTATTTCTCTCTCTCTCTCTTTAAAATTATCTTTCTTTTTACCACTTTTTTATTTATATTCAACACCTTTTTTAATTACTTTCACCATGTAATTCTTTGTCTTTACACGATTGTTTCTCTCTCTTTCTTATTTGACATTCAATGTTTCTCCTTCACCGCGTAATTTTTGTCTTTACATGATTCTCTCTCTCTTTCTCTGTCTCTTATAAATGACATTCAATGTTTCTTCTTCACCATGTAATTCTCCATCTTTCATGATTCTCTCTCTCTCACGCTTTCTTATTTGACATTCAATGTTTCTTTTATTCTCTCTCTTTCTTTTTTCTTTCTCTTTATGATTGTTGGTATTTCTACCCTTTTTTTTTTCCATTTAATTCTATATTCAATTACTTTTTTTTGGAAAAAGGAAAAATATTGTAGATTATATTAATACTTATAAATAATTACAGCATATGGTATAATGTAGCTGAACATAACCAACAAAACCATTACAACTGCTATCTATCTTCCCTCCCCTATATACCATTGAAAATTTATTGTTCTTAAGACTACCCAAAAACAAAAATGCAAAGCTATAACCATATATGGATTACATTAGCGCAAATATAAGTGAAGAAACTAATTACATCCCCCAACGAGGACCCTAGACTGAGTCTCGTGATAATGTCTCATTGAACACTCATCGTCACACTGATACGAGCTCCTCACGACACATCGTTGACCAAGTCCATCGCCACATCGAAGAGACGACAAATCACCTTCCATCGATATGAACAAATCCTACCGATGCCCACTTTATCGCGTAAATGGTTCACTATGTATTGACATATTAGTGAGACAACAAATTGACTCTCACTAATATAAGAGTGTAATATCGATAAAGTTCACAATGGTCGACGTGGTCCCCACTACCAAGTCACCACCAACTACTTCTCCCCATCTGTCAACTTAGGTCCTACCATAGTCACTGATCTATTGTCGAGACACGATGGAGAGTTCCATCGAAGTCCTCCAGTCACATCAATACAGGCTTATCGGGCTATCGTTGAGACTACCGATAGGGTTCTGCTGACAGAATAGTATTCCACCAATGAGAAAAAATTATCGCTCTATCGTTGAGACAAAGCATGTGGTCTCACTGATAGATCCAAGTCACACCAAACCTAAAGTGTATCGGGTTGTCGAGGAGACAAATAAGGTCTTGTCAAAGTGACTAACACCCGCCGATAGAACATAATGCCAATACCACAGATTTATCAAGCCATTGTGGGAACTATGGGTGAGGTCTCATCAATTGTGTAGAGTAAAGCTAATCAAGGAGAATATGACATCATGCTGCTAACTCAAGCCAGTAAGTTAAGACATATTTCCAAGAAAAATTAGTATAAAAAGGCCACTTGTTGCTGATGATAGCAACCAAAACCTCTTGTCCAACACTGCCTTATCCCTTGTACCAACACCAATTCACCCACTGCCTATTACAATTTACTTTTACACCTCTTTTATAACCAATCATTTGCTTATAAAATCCATATGAACTTCAACAATCACTACGACCATGATCACTAAAGACTTACCAAATTTAGTGCTTCTTGCACAACTAACTCTACTAAGTACAAATATAACTGCAATTGAACATCATCAAATATTGAAAGTTATTTACCTTCACACCCTAAATTTGCCAACTTTTTTGCCAAATTAATTCCTTCTCGATAGGTGTGAGAAATTATAAACGCTTGAAATCTGTCTAACAAGTCCCATACCTTTTGTAATATGTAATTTAAGTTCCAATTTTGAATCTTTCTAACTTTACAAGCATTTACAATAATCAATGATTCCCTTTCCACATGGATTCTTGATATGTCCACTTTTAATGCCACTTCTAACCTGAGTAAAATAGCTTGGGCTTCAACAAAATTATTGGTGTCGATTGGCAATTGACATGAGCATGCTACAATTACATTTTCTAGAGAATCCCGAATACATATACCTGCCCCTGATTCTCCTGGATTTCCTCTTGATGCTCCATCAAAATTAAGCTTTAAGTAGTCCAAATCTAGAGGTTTCCATTTAATCTCATTTCTATTCACTTTTTGATTATTACTTTGATGAAGACACCCTACAAATGGCAATGTACTAAATTTTTCCACCCTTTCAATATGAAATCATCCCAGCTTGTGTAAAGTGAGGAAGTATTCTTATTCCTCAAAACATATGCATTCACTACTTCCGAAATTGCATTCTCAATTTTAACTTTAGTGATCTCCAAAGAAGATGATGTATGCTTGAAGATTCAAAAATTGTGTTCCAACCAAATATTCCATATTACCACAACTGGAGTAACCTTCCAAATAGATGCAAAAAAGGAGGTTTTATAAAGTACAAGCTAGCTTTGAAATACATCCCATAGACTATTTGGCAGAGGAATTTGCAAATTTAGTTTACTTTTTACAAACATCCAACATTCTTGAGCAAAGATGTACATTGAACAAACAAGTGATCAACTATTTCAAAATCTTCTTCACATAAAGGACATTTAAATGGATCAACAATATTTAATTTTGCTAAGCGGTTGCTTGTCAGAATCCTCTTCTGCAATGCTAACCATGCAAACTCCCAACTTTTGGAAGTATTTTATTATTCCAAAAAGAAGAATAAGCTCTCCGTGAAACCAACTGACCCCTTCTCTGAATTAGAGCTCTATACCCTTGCTTAACTGAATAAGTTCCCTCTTTTTACGGAGCCCATAAAATCTTATTAGGCTTGCCCGAAATAAACACATTTCTATTTGCCAATATCTCATGAAGAGGCAAAAATTGATCTGAAGAAAGAGAGGAATCGAAACAAATTTTCTATATTACTTTTACTTTTAACCCTTGAGTTGCCTTTACATAATCTAAAAAAATTGAACCCCATTTAGATACTAGAACTTTCATTATTGGCTACAACTCCAGAATATTCTGTAATGGAGGCTGACGCTGCTAGGAATCTTCCCAAAATTTTACACTTTTCCCATTATGAATTTCCCATGTGATGTAAGAAGTAATGATAGATCTACATGAAATCAGGAAATTCCACATAGCTGACCCTTTTGGAGAATAAAAAATTGTGAGAATGCATTAAGGATTGAAACTATCTAAATATTTAGTTTGTATTAACGTACACCAATTAGCTTCAAGTTTTGTATACATCTTCCATGCTAATTTGGCCCCCAAAAGCCCTATTTTTTATTGTAATATTATGGATTCCTAGACCTCCTTGCAATTTATCCAATGCCATGCTATCCATAGATATTAAGGGAACTTTATTTATGGCATCCATGTTTCCCTTCCACAAAAAACTATGAATAATTCACTCAATTTCTATTGTGACTGAATTTAGAGCTTTGAGCACCATCGAGAAATAGTTAGGGATTGTTGCTAATACATATTTTATTAATAATATTCTACCTGAAAGAGACAACCATCTTGCCTTCCACATTAGGATCCTTGATTTTATTATTTCTAGCACCTTCCCCCAATAAGTTGGCTTATTTTCTCCTTTGAAAAAAGGAACACCTAAATATGTTCTTGGTAATTCATCTTGTTTAGATCCCAACACTTTAACTATCCTTTCCTTAATAGCCTCCTTTGTATTAAAAATATATAGTTTGGACTTGGCAACATTAATTTTTTGACCTGAAGTTGAGCAATATTTGTCTAAAACTTGCTTGATTTGATTTGCTTCCTCTATAGTTGATTTACCAAAGCATAAGGTGTCATCCACAAAGAGAGAATGAGTCACTAATATATTTGTATTAGAGATAATAACTCCTTTCCAAAGACCCTGACCTTATTTATGACTGATTAGTCTACTAAGTTCCTTTTCCATTATGATGAACAAAAAGGGAGATAGAGGGTCCCCTTGCCTCACACCCTAAGATGCAGTAAAGAAGCCCATGGGGGAACCATTTAGAATAACTAAGAACTTGGCTCCAAATAAACAAGGCCTGGTCCATCTATGCCATTTCCCTCTAAAACTAAACCTTTTAAGAACCTTATAGGGAAAATTCCAATCTACCTGATCATAGGCCTTCATCATATCCAACTTCACCATAAAGAAGGCAAAATGTCCTTATGAATAGAATGAAGTCTCATGTGCAATTAGAGCCCCTTAAAAGGTTTAACATCCTGGAATAAAACCTCCTTGTTCCTGAGATATGATTTTTGTTATTAATGGTTGTGATCTAAGATAAATTGCCTTAGAAAAAAAATTGTAAACTATGTTGCATAATGAAATAGGCCTAAAGTCCATGAGTGTTTTTGGATCTTTAACTTTGGGAATAATGACAATATTTGTCACATTGAACTACTTAAGAACTGAACCCATTCTCCTTGATTCTTCTAAAGCCCACAATAGATCATAACACAAAAAATCCCAACTTTTTTGAAAGAAAATTGATGTGAAACCATCTGGACCCGGGGCTTTATCTGGAGGCAAAGAAAATACCACACTTTTTATTTCCTCTAAAGTAAAAAGGATTGTCATTGTCTTCTTGATTGACAAGCATAGGGATGACCTCAAGAATATCTTCTTCATGAATCCTTCCTTCGCTTCTCATCTTTACCTTGAGGGGCTGATAAGAGACGAGAAAAAAAAAAACTTTTCAGCTTCTTTTTTTATTTCCTCTTCTGCTATTAACCAAATACTTGAAGACATCTATTGAATTGAGAAAATTGTTGTTTCAACTCGTTTTAACTGAGTGGAAGCATGAAAATATTTTTTATTTCGATCACCTTCCTTGAGCCATAATTGACAAGACTTCTATTGCCAATATATTTCCTCTCTAGCACATAACTCTTCCCACTCCTCTTGCAAACTTTTTTTTTTTGTCATACAAGTAGTTGTTTAAACCATTTTGTATGATTTGCTCATGGATCTCTATCAATTCCTTAAAAACTATATCTTTTTGATGAAATATATTTTTAAACACTTGAGTGTTCCATGATTTTATTTGTTGCTTGACATGCTTCAATTTATAATACATCTGGTACATTTTTGTTCCTTGCACAAATGGGGAATTTATCCACCATTGGCACACTAGAGACATGAATTATGAATGCCTAAACTACATTCTTTCAAATTTGAAGGAAGACATTATTTTGGGAGGAGATATATTTGAGATATTTAGGGAAATTGCATAACGATTAGACCCTACTATTGGTAAGATTTCTGATGTCAATCCATGTTTCCCTTGAAACCAATTTGGTGATACTAAAAATCTGTCTAACCTCTCAACAATTTTTAAGAAACCTGTCCTTCAATTTGTCCATTTGAATCTTCCTTTACACGACATAATATCCTTCAAAGCATTTGGAATGATAAAGGATCTAAAGTCTTCCATTACTCTTAGTGGCAGGCTAACACCTCTAGACTTTTCTTGAACCGATACTACTACTTTAAAATCACCACCCAAAACAAGTTTTACATCCCCCAACCTATTTAAATTTTGCATTATTTCATGCCACAATATGTTTTTTTTTTCGATGTAGCAGTGGGCCCATAAACATTAAAGAACTAGAACTTCAAATTAAACTTGGAAACCTCTAGCAAATGCTAGTTAGATTTAGTCCTTTTGCACAAACATTTACTGATTTTGGGTTCCACAAAGAAATAATCCCCCCAGATGCACCGTGCACCAAGGAATGACATGATTTCCAATTAGTCCATTTCTGAACAATATATTTATATGATTCCACAGATAGTTTTTCTCCCTGTAGTAAAACAATCTCAACTCCACAAGCATCAATTTGTTGCTTGATACAAGCTCTCTTTTTAGGGAAATTAATTCCCCTAAAATTCCATGAAATGACCTTCATTGCGCTCGAGGAGAGTAGCATTCTCTCCTTGAGCGTTTACTTGGAATGGAGTCATATATGGTTTTTTGAACTCCTACTTCAATCTCCTCTCTTAATTTGGTTAGATTGGACTTTCTTCCCCTTTTCCTTGATGACTTCTTCAAGCTAGCTTGAGATGGAGTCTAAGCAATGGAAAATGTCATGGAGAAATCAAATTTCACTTCTTCTTAAGACACAAGATTAGGGTTTTGATGCACAAAAGACTAGTCTGAGATCTTAAGAAAATTTTGGACAAGCCTTTGTTTCTCATTACTTTCTACTTCACTTCCCAAACCTTTTGCACCTATTACACTACTATAACTTTCAAAGTTGACAACTTCCCCCCAATCATCCTCTGTAGCTAACTCATTTGCTAACTCATCAAATATTTTTGACCCTACGGATATTAAAATTTGCTCTGCCAATAATTCAAGCTCATCCTTCACAGGCTAATTCACTATTTACAACTGTGCCTTCTCAAGATCTTCATGAATAATGTTAGTTGGGACTTGCAGCAAATTGCGATTATTGATACCCCTATTTAAGAAAATAGGCTGAGATACCAAACATCCTTCAAACACCAATTTTTGGACTATAGCTTCTAAATGCTTTTTTGATAATTGTGGTAAGTCAAGAACATAAAGATTCAAGAAATAATCCTCATACAATCTCCTAAGAAACTCCAATTGATTATAAATTCGCAAAAAGGATAGAATGTTCTTTTTACGACTAGCATACTTTATAATCTCCATACCCCTTGAATTCCCTTTAAATTTTTTCGCTATTGACACGATTGGTGTGGCTGCAGAAGTTGCATTAAGTGACTCTTTCACTAAAAATTCATTTCTTTGTTGAAAAAAAAGTTCTCCATCAACATCTTTGGCTTGACAATTGACCAACTTATGCCCTAATGTATGACAAGTCATACAAACATTATTTGGGGTTTCCAACATAATATTTTGAATCCATATCCCAAACTTTAAATTCAAATGAGTTTGGGATGGAAGTTCTTTTGAGGTATTAATTAAAACACACATCCTAACAGGGTTTAAAAGATTTTTGAAAAACCCATAGTCATGTTTGAGAAAAATCCCTATATGATTAGCCATAATTTCAATCAACTTCATATCCCTATATTCTAAGGGAAATGCATGCATCTATAATTAGTATGGAGCAAATATTGTAGTAAAATCCTCAACCTTGAAGTGTGGTACTCATGGTTGCATACACAACCCAAATCCATTAAAAACCCAAGATTTGACCTTATATATTTTATCTCTATACTCTTTATCACTAAATATTACAATAAAAATCCCCTTGATTTGATCTAGATAAAAAATTGTTTCTATTCCCTTCCATTCATGGCTAAGTAAATCCTTTAAACTATCTAGGTCATGAATTAAATTGGTAAAATTTTAGATCAAAGCTTTATCCCTTAATCTATTAACTTGAGGTTGCAAAAAGTTCTTTGAAACTGTAATTTGGATTGGAGATTTCTTTTGCTCACTATTATGATCACAACCTTCTTTACCCTCCAGACTCGAGTGCTTGTCTTGGGCTGAAGGTATAGTTTCTTTCCGCCTCCATATTTTCTTTATTACATTCTTTCATGCAATATTTTTCTTGCTCCTTTTCTTGGAAACCTTACCTTTACCCTTTTCCCCTTGTTTATGAATCACTTGAACATTCATTTCATTATCCACCATTGCTCCCTTCTTTTATTCAAGCTAGTTCCTCTTTTTAACATTAACTTCAAAAAATTCCTTTTGAATCCCCTGATGCCCAAAATTTTGAGACAATACTTTTTCTGCCTCTTTTTGCATGTGTCATTTTTCCTCCTTTTCTAAAACAGGCTTGTCTTGCTCTTGTTTCCTCCCAGGGTTCTGAAAACCCTTTCCACATTGATGCCTAGTGCAATTTGGATTGAAGGAAATAAATTGTTGCATAGTATCATGATGATCTACTATTTGTACTTCTTTATCATGTAAATGCGAAACCCTAGTAGACCTCAAATCAAGTTCACTTTCTTCGTAAAATTTATTCAATTATTTTGAGTATTTTTCAATTTTCTTATAGTCTATGTCATTGCACAAGCAATTTCTAAGAGTTCCATTGCCCTCGCAAATGTCAAAAACCGGTTGTTTTGTATGATCCAGATGTCTAATTGTATGAAACGACACCTAGTTTGGTTTTGAAAATATGTGATGGATTCCTTTAGATCTAAGCCTTGTGTGCTCATGACCAACTTTACCTATGGGTCCAGGGTTTCAAACTTTGACTACATAGCTGTGACCCTCACAAGGGCCATGGAAAGACTGTTGCCTGACAATGTTTGAATAATAGTGATTACTGTAACGATTCCTTTCCATGGCTTCCCCAAATCCTCATCAAAAATTCATTCAAAAGGATGAAAATAAATAATTATTTACCTTCATTATTTATTTTTACGTCCCTTTCTCAATTTTTTTGTTTTTGTTTATTTGTATTTCACTTTCCCACTCTCGCCTTTTTATTCATCTTTTCTTTTCTATGATTTATTGTTTCTTTCACTAACTATTTAATACTTTCATTCATCCTATTAATTTTCCCTTTCACTAACTATTATTTATCTATTGATTTTTTATTTGTTCTCTATCAATTTCATTTACTCATTTTTTCCTTTTTTCTTCTCTCTTGCTCATGTTTGTTTTATTCTTTCTCCCTTTTTTCTTTCTTTTTGTGTCTGTACTTTTTATTGTTAATTTTTCTATGAATTTAGCTCATTTCCTATATACCCTTCTTTTTTTGCCTACACTTTTAATATTACCTTTTTTATCATCTTTGAAAGAGGCTTGGATTGGAATATTTTGATTAAATGGAGGTCAATTTATAAAAAAATCATAATGTAATTTTAGTGTACCTATTTATTGATACACCAAAAATCCATTTACATTAAGTAACATAGCATACTTCTCCTCTATCCTTTGGATCAAAGGTGACTTAGAAGAATTTCTTTCCCTGTGACCCAACTCACTCATTTCCAACTCCAACTTGGAAAATTGTAAAACCAAGGTAAGGTAGGTTGGACATTAGGTTGGGTCATGGGTATACTCCTAAGTCAACGAAAAAAAAGAAGAAAGATAAGTCCATACCTTGTCTTTGAAAGGGGTTTGGATTAGAATATTTTGATTAACTGGAAGTTGATTTACAAAAAAGTCATAATGTGATTTCAGTGTACCTATTGATTGATACACCAACAATCCATTTATCTTTTATCTTTCTCTTTTTTCATTTATTTGTCATTTTTTCCCTTTTTATCTTTGTATGTAGATTTGTCATTCTCCCCTCCCTCTATTTATCATATATTTTCTCTTTTTGTTAGTCTCTTTTTTCTATAACTTTTTGCTTGTTGGCTAAGATTAATTGAGCACCACTTATAGGTCACATAATTTTTATTTACTTTTTCACATGGGATGCAAGTAGAGAGATTGATGTTTTGTACATATTCATGGAGACTAGGTATTTGTATAGTAATATTTATTCATGAGGTAATACATTGTGTGGATAGTTTTGAAGCTTGGTTTTTCCCTCGTGCGGATTTTTCTACAATATATCATGTGCCATCTTATTTTTGTGTTTGTCTATTCTTTTGCATATTTTTCACTCATGAAGTTTTGTGAAAATAGTTTTATATTGATGCAAAGTTTTCTTCCTTTGGTATCAAAGCCTAGTTGTTAGGTTGTGGGTGAAGATCACCTTAATATTGTTAACACTTGGAAGAAGTAGATTTTTGTGTACAATTAATTCCATGGATTTGTAAGAAAATATAAAGGAATTTTGAAAATAATTCTTTATAGTTGTAAATTTTTATGTATAAGATTATATTTGGTGATAAAAAAAGTTCAACTATACCTATTCTAGTCGAAGGCTTTTGGGGACCAAGCCTTGGCTTGATGACCAAATGAACGAGCGATCACAACCAACATCTGGAGACTAATACATTGTTCATTGAGGTGGGTGAACAAAACTATTCATAAGGCCATCAAACTTGAGGGCCAATGAGAATAAAACACATGGTTTATTAGGATTTTCTTAGTAGGAAACATGAAAATAAAAAAGGTTGTTGAGGTTGAAATGATAATTAATATTCGATATTCGTTATTTACAAAGGAGAGGCAAAAATCCTTATATAAAAAATTACAAGATGATGTTTTTAAAAAGAAACAGTCGTTAACTAAAGAAAACTAAAGAAAATAATAAAAAGATACTAAAATCTAACTGAAGCAAACTAAGTTAACTAAAAGTAAAGTACTAACTAGCTAAAAGCCAAGATGACCATTAAATATTACAATAATACTTTATACCCTCTCTTAATGTTCATCCTACTAACTACACCAAGCTTATCCTGAAATTTTACAAATTTATCTGGATTGAGAGACTTGGTGAGAATGTTTGTAGTTCGATCATTAGTTGGAACATACTACATCACAAATCCATCTTCAACAAGCAGGCGGATGAAATGACAATGAAGCTCAACATGCTTGGTTTGTTCGTGGAAGATTGGATTCTTGGTAAGCTTTAGCACACTTTGATTGTCACAAAACAAGGGTGAAGGAATTTGTATGTCAATAAGCATCCTTTGAAGCCATACTGCCTCACATGTGGCCTAAATTGTTCCTCGATACTTTACATTTGTCGAGGAAAGAGCGACTTCCTGTTGCTTTTACTTGTCCATGTGATTGCACCCATACCAAGACAAAAAACATACCCAGAAGTGGACTTCCTATCATCAATTAAGCCTGCCCTATAATATCCCTCTGTTTTGGCCTTACTTGTTTTCCGAGTAAGTAGTTATCCGTTATGTCATGTATTTTGTTGGTTATGATATCATTAAATTTGTGAAGAACTTAATACTTTATATGGCTTTGTTTAAATTAATTAATTAAATTAAAATTGATTCACTATAGTAATTCAAAGGAATTTGAAAATAAATAAATTAATTATTAAATAGACTAAGGTTATGAAATTTAATGGAGGTGATTGCTAATATATAAGTAAATTAAATTACTTTGTTGAAAAGTAAATGTCTTATTAAATAATTAGATTAAATTATATTGTTTTAAATTATATTTTAATAAATTATTATCAAGTGAAAGTAACTACTTAAATATGACAAATAATGTGATTTTAAATAAAAGAGAAGAATTTATAGTGCTTCATGTGTCTTCCTTATTCTTTTACTTTTTGCACACGTCTTTTGGCATGGAAACTGACTTTACACTTGTCAGTTTCATTTGCTTGAAGGTTTCTAAAGCCTTTTCATCAAAGGCAGTTGTGCATACCCTGTAATCTGGCATTCCATGAGGTCACATTTCTTAGAGGAATTATGTCAAAACAGTTCATGTGCCTTGTATATGCCTTTATCTAACTCTTGTGCTTCAATGATGACAATAATTGTATACAAAGATCTCATTTTGGGTTTAAATAAGGATGTAATAGAATTTAGTTTTGGGACCTATTACATTTGTTTCCTTGAAGTATCACAAACTTATTCAATTAATCTAGTTGTGTATGCTTTGATGATGTCCATACCCTGCTCAATGGTACCATTCATCACAACTGAAAGGATGTTGGGAAGATAATGGAATCTACCTGAAATATTTTTAAAAACTTCTGAACAAAACTGTGTGTGCCCTTTCCCCTTATGAGCTCATTTTCTCCAATCATTCTGTAAAACTATTTATACTATAATCAATATATTTTGTTCATTTACTTTTTTTTATTTTGTTAAAAAGTGTGTTTTTTTTACCTAGGCATTCTATTAATCTACATTATCACCTCCCATGGGATGAGATCCCTATTGAGGTAATATGTCATATAGTCTAATGAGTTGTCCTTATTGCATTCCATGAGATGACCTCTCCTTTAAGGAATTCTATAAAATTCTTGCATGCTTTGGTTTGAATATATGTTCAAGATAGTTCATTTCCATTGTGGGTATTCTAATAAATACTTTGCAAGCACTACCTGGGGCGT
>VDFB02016942.1:0-147870 GCA_007258455.2 Sequoia sempervirens | reverse complement strand
GTCATCAGATAATGGAATATTAGAGTGGTCAAAAGATATTTATCTTCGACCCTGTTGAGAAAACGACAGCTTATTTTTCAGTCCGCAGAATCATTTTGAAAAATTTGTGGCATATTTTGCGTAGCACCTATTTATACACCCATAAAACAGTATTATCTCCGACTAATTTGATTAATGATAATGAAAAGCTTATCTTCGGACAATACCTATCTGTAAAGGGAAAAAGTTTAAATGGTTCATGACTATCTGTAAGGAGCAAAAGAAGCCTGTGTCAGATACTATTTTAGACTATCTAATACTCATCTAGTAGGAAACAAAAATGGCAGAGCTCTGTGTAAAGACTTTCTAGTTTGGCCTTCATTCCATTCTGGTACATCAATATTTCTCTTAAAGGGAATTTTGACCCGACATAGCCGTTTTAATGAGTTTGATAAAGTTTTTTTTTTTGCTTTGCAGTCCTCCTGCGATTTTATTTTTCACGATAAACTTAAGATTTGTTGCCTGCTATCTGCCTTTGAGTCTCAGGTTTGAATTGCATGCAGAACAAAACTATCATTGCGGGTGGTTTGTACTATTCAGCAACACCAGATGCGTCGTTTCTTACTGGTGAGTATATTAATACACTTGATTTATTCTAAATGCATTTCATTATATTAGTATTATTTGAAGCCTACCTGTTACTTGAATTGGGTAATACTTAAAATAAATTTATTCTAAATGCAAAGCTGAAATTCTCATTACAGTAGTGTTATTTGGAGCCGTCCTGTTACTTGACTTGGGTAAATACTGAATTAGAGAGGAACAGAGGGAATTCCGTTTTAGGACTTTTTCCAATATTATTTTTAGTCCTATTTAAGTTGCATGAAAATGCCTGGGTAGTTTGCTGCTTCATTCTGTAATCTGCTTAGAAACCAGTTGTGGCTTTACTTCTATCATGACCAGAACGTCTGCGTTGTCCCTGCATTCCATGAAACCTTTTACACTTGACTGATTTGTATACATTGAAGAACCCTTTCACATGCAGAAACCAGGGAGAATGTCTCAAAAGAGCTCTCTGATGCGGGATCTGATCGTTCTTCAGTGGTCCAGATCCCTCATAGACCCTTCTTTTAGCTCGCTATGGAATTCCCCTGTTATTGAATGTTTGGGGAAGATTGGAAAAGGAAGGGCTAACTCAAAAGGAATTATATTGGGGTGAGGTTTTGGCACTTCCAACTTTCCACAAGTTAGAGGAAATAAGGGTATAATTCTTCGTATTGAAGAGTTGGGAAGGAAACAACCGGGAAGCAGCAGAAGCAAATGTCGGTGTCTATCTAACATTCTGAATTACATTTAAGTGTATTTATTAATTAATTAAAATTTAAAATTATGTTATATTTTGAATTTCAATTAATTAATAAATACAGTTAAATGTGCATTTGGAGTGTGGATAGACAATGTGACATGTTTAGTTAGGACTTAAGATTATGGAGAACAATGACAAGGAATTGAAAGATGAGAATTATAATGGAATAGATAGCATAAATACATAGGGGCATATCCCTAACTGAACCATATGTCTCATCTCCGCCTCATTCTCAAGGCATGGGATGACATGGGACACCCTTGGCCTAGATGCGGTCAAATCTCTTATGAAACCTTAAACACATCTTCCATGTAACTCACTCATTCATATAGATTGCCACTCCCAATCACCTTAGTCATTATTCCTAGGAGGAAGGAAACACCTTTGAATATTCACATTGCTTACACAAATAAAACTCATGGTCTGAAGGCATTTAAATTAAACACACCCTATTTTTGCCAAATATAATGATTTTAGAACCAAATTGATAAGTAGCTTCAAATGCATTTTAGGGAAGTTGGAGATGATAGTTTCCTCGATCTATTTTAATGCTCTCCAAACAATGTGCCCTTAGGATCAAATGTGCATCCACTCTTATTCTAATTGTGTTCTAAACATGGAAACAATATGTTCCCATGTTCATGACAAGAACAACTTGGAGTCTTGGATAGTATTCTTGAGTGGTTTAGTTCTATAGGTTAGGCACATAATTTTTTCTATGCTTCTATTTTGTTTGCTAAAATTAGGGTGAATATAGTTACTAAGTATACATTTTTTTCCATGTCCTTAATTATTCCTTGTAAACATACTATGTACTCTTGTAACATTTATTTTTATTATTATTATTTTTTAGAAACATTATATACTTTTAAATTTCTTTTATGTGTGTATACATACACACTATGCATATGTGTGTTTACATATATACTTATGTGTGTATAGCATTCCCTTGTTGTCTCCATCTTAGAAATACCATGAAACATAAAGAAATGTTGAGTAAGAAAGAAGATACCAAGTATATCGATAGAGATAGGTAAAAGATAGTCCTAGATTAAAACTATCCTTGTATTTTGGTTTATATTAAATATGATCTTGTTTTTTAGTCAAGAAACAAACTTAAGCTAGAGAAGAAGGATATGAGGTAAATAGATATAAAATTAATTAGCACACATGCAAGTAAATATTTGATTAGAGGAGATTGTGCAGACACTCATAAGATCACAACTTCAGAAATCTAATACAAAATTTGGAGAACGCCATACTTATTTGTTTGGATTGTTATATATGAAATAAAAGGACCATTATTATCAATTACCATAAAAAAGTGATGAAAGATTTGATAAATTACACAATATACTATTTGGGGCTAAGGGAGTAGGCTAGATGATCAGTAGAGGGGGTGTAGGGTGCTTCTTTATAATTTCTCCTAACATACAATGTTAAAGAAACACTTTAAGTAGGAAGAAAAATGGTGATACAAGAATACCCTTTGTTCTCGTAATACAACTTATGAGACTTAAAAGGTCCTTAATGTTGAAGGATGTAGAAGGGAAACCAATGTTGCAAGAATGAGAAATTTCGGAAACCAGTCTTAATGTGTTAAGGATGAGAATTGTGTCTCATTATTGAGCACTTGCTAGGGTGAAAGATTATAACATCTAAAGGACATTTTACACCTAAAATAGAAATGTGGTGAAAAATGAGGCAAGCACTTGGTATCTAGTGAACTTTTCTATAATGTTGTACACTTAAAGTAATATTTTCTTGGAGAAAAGGGCCAAACACCATTGGTCACAATATTAAGAGAACATTTGAAAGGAGGCTCATGAAACTTTCTAGATTGGCAAGATACTTCTTGTATTTAACAATGAATAGGGATCTAAATATGCAATGCTCCTTGATCTCAATCGCATAGAGGGAACAAAGACAAAACCTATTTGGATAGGAAGAATATCATAGTTAAACTTCACTTGATGTTGGTGGGAATTGACCCTTGAATTTTCAAAAACATTACCCATAGAACTAATGCTAATGAAGGTAGAATAGTTGAGTGATTATGATACTATCCTTCAATTGTAAAAGTGCTTGGTGTAGAAAACCATCTTTGGGAAGAGTGGTTGAGTCGAAAGATCCAAGTGACACGAATGTACTATATGTATATATCCTTCATAACATATTTATTGAGTGCCTCCTATGGAATAAGATTAAACAAGGTACCTATAATGTGCATAATTGAAAGGATTTGGTTTTAATAAAGATGTAAATAGAATAAACAAGAGTTTTGGTCTCCAAATGTCAAAACATAAACTACTTAAGGGGACCCAAGGAGGAAATCCTCTCTTATGAGGAAAGTGATAAATAAGTGTATCTCATTTGTTAGAAGTTGAATCGTCCATGGATTTTAATCAATCAAGATAGATAATGAGCTTGACAATGTTATTGAAGCAAAATAATTGTGACAAACTCCATCTAGATTATGCATTGGGGAGCCTTCTATTTACAAAAGATCATACTTTGAAGCATGATTGTATAAACCCTCTTTACCCCACTCTATCGTCTCTACATCACGATTGCAAACCTCATGCTCATATAAAACTTGAAAAGTCTAATAATGGAATGGAAGAGATGCACATAAAAACATATATCTTGTAAGTGGACTAGGAAACATTGGTGTTGCAAGAAAGAGTCAGGGGTATCACTTAGATGGGATTGAAATCAGTCAAATTAACACCAAAAGTAAACATACAAAGAAAATTGAAGATCTCAAAGATTGGTAGAATTGAAATAAAAATTGCAATAGCTTGCTTGCAATATATTTAGTCCACACATATCTCTCAAACCTTAACAATTTGTTTGTCATGGTAGTTAAGAAGAGGTTATATATGATTGATAACTTCATTGTACTAAGTTATCCACACTTTAGGACTACATGATATAGAAATAAGGTTTCAAAACTTGGCCATGAGGTTAAGTGCACCCTCATACATGAGAAATAAAGTATTCATGTGAAAATTGGTAAACATGTTTTTTTGCCAAAGTTGCATTTCCTAAATAAATAAAAATAAGTAATTTGTTGTCTTGAAAAACTCACATCTATCTCAACCCTAACTCATTAATGTTCCTCAATATTTATAGTAGAGAACATGACTTGCTCAATAAGCATATTCCTATAAGGGCATTTGAGGAATAATGAGTGCCACGGAAAATTTTACCACATGAATTAAGACTTGATGGACTACAATCCCCATTTATAGTTAGGATCAAATAAATCCATTTTTTAAAAATGATATTATATTTTCCAACACATCAACATACAAGAAGAAGACCCTCTTTATTAGAGAAATATTCTACCATGTAAGTCTAAATACAATATTTAATTTATTTCATGAATCTCTTATTGTAACTGACTATAAATATTAAACAGATTAATGTTATTTGATGTATATATTTAATACGACCAAAGATTAGCATCTCAAAATTGAACGAAATTCAAACAACATGATGTCAAGGTGGGGAAGAGAATGTTTAGTCCCTTTTCTACAACTAAAAAGACAAGTAATGAAATTATGAGAATGACTACTCTACCCTTGCTTTATACAACAATTGGATGTACAAATCTACCATCGACATAAGAAATGTGATGGTTGAAACCAACCCAATACCTCATTCCTTGACCTCCAAGTGGACATTTTTCTCTTGCTCACCCATGTAGTGAGTAGAAACATATTCACTACTTATTTTTTGATTTTTTTGACAAGTAGACTTGCTTTACATGGTCATACATTAATAATGAGTGCATCATAGTTCTTGCTTGCTCTACAAGTAAATACTTATAAATTTGAACACAACTAGATTTGTTGAAAACTAGAGTGGTACTTATATAATCATACAAATGAAATCAATTCACCCTTATCTACTTTGCAAATCAAGTTAGTGTTATAGGGTGGAAGTTCAAGGTTGTCCCACTTATGTAAGGACATGACAAATAGGGACCTAACATTTTAACTTGAATCATTAGAAAATGACTTGTGTTTTGAATTTTGAAATGATATAAATTAATGAAATGTAAATATTTTTAGTGTATTTTATGTTTCTATTTTTTAAAATAAAAAAATATTTAGCTATAGTTTTTTGTAAAATTAACAAGTTATAATTTAGTTGTTGATGAAATAGTAAATTTTTTAATATATTTATTCCTTGGAACTTTAGTGCATGTATTAAGTTCTTTTTCATTTTGATAAATATATTTTTTAAATAGAACTTTTTTTTATTGAATTAAGAAAAAATATCAAATTACATCAAAGTAACTATGCTGCAACAAACAGCAGATTGCAATGATGTCGAGCAGACCACCAAAAGAAAACCTAACAACAGCAGAACAAGCTGCAGCATCTAAAAATCCAGCTACAAAGACTGATAAAAGACAGCAAAACACGCAGCAACAGCAATAAAATAGAACTTGAAAGTTGCATGTACTAAAAACACAAATATTTTGATGGGACAACTTATTTTCTTAACTATTTATTCAAAATAGAAAAAAATATAGTATCTTGATATATAATCTCTCCTCTAATGCAACATTTTTTTTTTCATTTTTTAAAATAAACTTTGATTTTCTTGAGAAGACAATTAACCTTATATTTTAAATTTTCTATTTTTGAAAACTACATTATTTTTGTTTTTTTAAATTTATTTATGTGAATAAGAATTGTGAGAAAAAATAAAATTATATATATATATAATTTAATTCTTTTATTCAATTGAAAACAAAACTAAATTCAAATCTATAATAAATTAAAAGAAACTATAATAAACACCTTTAAGTTCTTAGCACTAATCAAAATGATATAACAATGAGTCACAAAGATATCGATTAAAACATTCCAACACCAATTTTCCAAAAATATCTTCAATTGTTTTTCTCCCAGAGCTATGCGAATCCCGCATGTAATCTCCAAACAAGATATAAATGTGAGTTAGGGTAGAAAAGTTGATGACGCCAAAGGATAACTAGTCGAGTCTAGTCTAGTTATCTGGAAATGAGCGATATAGCGATGATTCGCAAGGATAATTTTTTGTGAATAACTATTTTCCGACACGCATTTCTAGTTAAGGGGGACGCAACGTGGTGTTCCAACAATAAAGAAACATAATTACTTCCTATCGTTGTCAGCTATGTTCGTACGCTACCTATTACAATGCCAGCCTTCGTGTGTGATTAAAAAATATTCTCGTACAAATAATATTTATTATACCTGAGAAAAGAAGACAAGAGAACTCATATAAAAAACAAAAAAAATCACTTCGAGTTTTAAAAAAAATAATTCTCGAAATTTTATAAGAGAGAATAATGCAACTTTTAAATTTTTTTTCAAAAATTATTGACACTTTCACGCTTTTGAAGTAGATGATGATAAGTAAAGAATTAAAAGGTCATGAATATTATTATTTTGGGTCTTTTTAATGACTAAATGGTTTAATTGTTTTATTTTTTTATTTTTTAAATAAGATGGTTAGTTAGTAGACATTTATTTTTGAAAAATAAAAGTTTGAAATTTATTTATTTTATTTAATTAAAAATTTTAATTTTTAAGTAGAGTTATTATGTTGTGTTATATTAATATCAAAATTTATTATTATTATTAGGAGAGAGGATCTAGCAGTTGAGCACCCTAACTTTGCCCTTCTAATTATCTTACGTGGAAATTTTAAATCACTCCAATTTTTTACAGCGGCTTACTTGGCAAGTCCCTTGCATATAACTAAGGTTTTAGGGCCACATCAGCATCCTTTTGTCAAGGTGTCCAAAAAGGCCCCCAAAAAAGTGAGACCAATACTTGTGCATTCATAGCATGTTTTATTGATCATTGATGTGGCATCACATGATTGGTTGATTTTTATATCAAAGGAATACATTTTGTTTAATTATGGGTAGTCATCATCACTAACAACTTTAAAGTCACAACTATTGCTCCAATATTGATAAAAATATTAGGTATTATATAAACAAATACTGCCACAACTATTGAAACATGCTCAAGTATTGGGTCCTCTCCCCTATAGATATTCATACGTATTATATTTTACAATCTTTATTTACAATTTATTTGTTAAGTAAAAAAATATTTACAATAACAAATCAATATCAAATATCAAATTATTTTCCATATAAAATTTTGACATAAATATACAAAATAGAGAAATGTTTTTTTTAGCAATAATATTGATTTTATTTCAAATAAAAAACAGTGAATACAAAAATATATGATACTGAAACACAAAAAAATATTATCCTTTAATCTCTCCAAACAAATTTTAACAAAACAAATACTTTTGAAACTTTACTTCTAAACTGAAAAAATAATAATTTATTATACTCAATACCATAATTTAAAAACATTATAACATATTTCAAAATCCTTAATTACAAAGAGCACATCATGCTGTCTTTACAGTGATGTTATTTTAAAGATGAAATGGTATCATTTCCTTCGCTCATAGTTGGATTAATCTTCTTGGTAATATAAATTTATTGGGGATTCGGATCTTGAATGTATTTTCTAAAATTCTCAAAATATTATTTTTAAGTTTACCTGCCCAACGTTGCATCATTCCTTCTCATCACCGCAAACCCATCGATAATAATTATGTTATTTGGCTTCAAGTACATGTTGGTTATGGTTGGTATGATGAAGCAACGTATGGTCTCTATAACGAAACTAAAACATCCATCATTAACTCGATGCACATCTTTTGATTGTGTAAAGAAGAGGAAGGTGAGGCATTCCACCTCTCATCACCAACGCTTTGAAAGGAGCAATGACATCACCCATCTGAAGTGTGCTAACTTATTACAATGCCCCCAATTTGGGGAAAATGTTGCCATCGAAACTCGTAAGGTATTTGCCACACTTTTACCAACTTTGAGGTTGGTTTACTTTGCCCAAGAGGAACGGACAACATGAGTTCAAAGAATTCATATTGAAAATAACCATTGCATTCGCTTGGGAGATGCTTGAGTGCTTTGGATTCTTACATAATAGATTATATTTGTTCAACAAGTAATCAGTTAGGTAATCACTTCGGTTTATTCATGAGTATTCGGACAGATTTTCATACATGGTTTAAAGTTTCTATTTTAAAATGCTTTATGATAATTTTAAAATTGAGTCTACATCACTTTTACATCTTTTTTTATCTATTTTTGTCAATCGTCTACCTTGAATACTAGTAGTTGTGCTCCTACCCATCTAAATAGGACATGTGATAGTATCCTTTGTATTCAAATTCTCATTTTCTTACCTAGATATATCTCTCTCCAATCCTAATTCTACCCCTAAACACTTAGATATAAGTAGAAAGTGTTAAAAAAAAAGGTGCTAAAGGAAATCAAGAAGAAGTAGGTTGGGAAGGAGTATAAGCACAATCCAAACACACATCTCCTAGGGTTCATGGACAAAACAATTGAAGAGAACTATTTGATTTTTTGACAGTTGCACTAAGATAGTTGGGATCGCTAGAGGTGCTAACTAGGTAGTTGCTTGGCATCTGGTAAAGGAGATATGGTGTCTAGTTTGGTGTGGGTGATAAGGAAGAAGAAAAAGTAGATGCAAAAAATAAGACAACAAAAGTGCTACGAGCTACCATAGTGTCATCTAAATTGATGGAATACATCACATCAAAAATAAACAATCCTCATATGAGAATTCAGATGCTACAAATGTAGACACTAGTGAAAGAAATGTGTTAACCATTTCTCTACTTTTATTCTAGCTTACTATTGCATGATTAACTCATCACTATCACTTCCTTATTCACTAGCTTATAGTCACAAGTCTCATTCAAATCACAAAAAGAGCTCAATATTCTTCCTAGAAACTTATGCATCAAACTATTTACCCTAAGAAAAATAACTATGCACATGTTAGATAAAACACAACCTATTTTAGAAGTAAGAATCAAATCCATTCATATTGATCTTTGTGATCAATTACACTCTCTTTTATCCATTTGACTAAAGCTAAATAAAAATTCTTAGTATAAAGAACAAATCACCTCATATCATTATAGTTCGAGGTTTTATAGATGCTTTACTCTATTGAACTCAAACTTAAGGTTACTTAACTCATAGTTCATATCACCACAAAATTTGAATGTATTTAATGATTATTACTCATGATGACCATTATCACTTACAAATGGGCATGCAAACTAGTTATCATTGACAACTAGTTCTAGGAACAAGATTCAAATATCTTTTTAATTGCACTTTCCAACAAACTATCATGCAAAACATGGGAGTGGTTTAACCATGGTGCAAACATTTTCCTAGCACGAAATTTTGTTTGCTCCTTAAAACACTTAACCAAAAACTATAAACCCACAAGTACAAAACAACCCAAAATTACAAGGGCCTAGACATGCATCATTATGTAGTAACATATTCAATTACTCATTCTTGATGGTGCTAGCTTCTTGAATCATTGAATCATGATGTTTGTGTTTAGAACTTGGTTCTAGTAGGTTCACACATTGCAAAACTCATTAGCCAAAAACTTGATCTTGGTGATCATTGCTTGAAGATTTTGCACATCTCCTTTGACAATTATTGCATGCCATCATGTGAAACAATGTTGAATAATTTTATATGACCATTATGTTTTAGGATCAACTTCTACTTGACCATGTTGAATAATTTTACATGCATTGCTTGGGACAATGGTATAAATAATCTATAAAATTCTTGTGCATTCACTCAATCTCCCACTCTAAAGCAGTGATCTTTTTGCTAATGTTGTCAAGCTCTTCTTTATTGGTGCTAAGGCTCAAGTAGTCTTGCCCAAGTTGTGTTAACTTTGTGCACTCAATTACCAATTGCACCTTGATCCAAGCTAAAGGATGCTGGATAGATTACAAGACTATGTGGATCAACACCATGTCCTCCTTGATGCTCTTGATGTCAACTTGTATAATGCCTAGATTAACTACTAATTGATCTTCAAGTTCTAGAGCATTCCTCAAGGGCATCTCCTACATTATCGATAGTATCTAGATAGTAACTTCCTCAATTGTGATTTCCTTAATGGATGATGAATTTGAGCTTCAAGAATTTGGGGGAGGGGCTTGAAGCAAGTCATGGGCCAACACCTCAAGTTGGTCAATGTGCATGATCGATGCATCAATTGGATCAAAAGGAATAATTACTAGGAACAAATCAATATGCACACTCTAGATATCCTTTTAAATCAAGTATATTTTGTTGGTGATGCCAGTCACATGGGGGCTTGCAACCAAAGTTTTGCTTCTTTTGGTATAGTTGTTTTGGTCTTAGATTTTTGTATTTCTCACACTATTTTATTGGCTTTGTTTTGGTGGTGGATGGTATCAACTTTGAGATGTTCTTTCTTCAAGATGACTTATGCTAAATTGTAATGGTTTTTTGTTATATGTTGCATCAATGCATTATTTGCGATTAAAGATAATGTGGTCAAGATACCATTTGTCATAGTGGGCAGTGACAACATTATACATTCACATCCTTCATTTTATTTAAGGGAAACACCCCAAGAATTGGTTGTAGACAAAATATTTTAGTTAGGGGAAGTTGGAAACTAGCTAGCTACCCAACAACCATGCTAAGACAAGATCCTTTTGTGAATAAAAAATCAAGCTCTTGTCTAGGAAAGATAGAAATATATGATGGTGGATGTTGGAGTGTAGGGGTTTGCTATGCACTATGATTAATTGTATGCACAATTAATAGATTTTCTATGAAGCAATGCACAAATGGGTTTTGAGTGGTAGTAGATGGGTTTTGTTAGGGAGTAGCATCATTTGTGATAAAAATTGGAACTTCATAATTGTGAATGTCGTGACCTTATCAATTCCTTGTTGGGTATCCTTCATAGTTCTCTTAATTGTTTGTCATTGCCTTTCCTTATTGGATTTTCCCAATAGCCCTCGGTTATTAAATATGAATGCTACTAAGCTTTCTCTTTTTGTGTAGGGGTTCAAGCATTGAGCCTTTTCATTTGTCTTGTTTTTCCTAATTTGTATGTAGTCTCCATGAGAACTTGACTTTGTGTTGGCACATTGGTCACATATACATGATTGAAAAAGTAATCGGTACTCCATTCAAGAGCCATTTCTTCTCTCTCCACATATGCTTTATCTAATACATATAATAGTTGGGACAATTCACATCTCTCTTTAATTTTGCCTCCCACATTAAGATATATCACATAAAAACATTGACAATATACATACAAATTTACAACAAAAATATTGTACCACAAGTGCATGTGGAACTTGGTAGTCTATGGTAAACTTGGCAATCAAGAAATCTATCCATTGATCTATTAGGGCATAATGTTGCATCGTATCATTAATTTTGGTGGTTTGGAGATAGAACCTTGAAAATGCAATATTGATTAGTACTACCATGAGTAGGGGAATTGACATTGAGATATCTAAAATATCCCAATGTGTGTAAGATGAGCAACATTCAAAAGTAATCCTCTCTTGTCACATGCATCTCATGCATTTGTTATCATAGGATTGGCTATAAAAATGGCAAAGTCATACTTTGCACTAATGCCCCCAATATTATAATTGACAAATATTCCTAGTAGTAAAAGCTCATTTGCAGTGGAATTGTACAAAATCATGCCAATTAACTAGCAAGCAACTCAAATACATATACCAAAATATCACTTTTAATCGACAAACATTCCTAGTAGTAAAAGTTCATTTGGAGTGGAATTCTACAAAATGATGCCAATTAACTAGCAAGCAACTCAAATGCATATACTTTTGCACCATCCAATTTATTTTTCGTCAGTGCTTTGAAAATATTTTAATGGCTTATTTAAGGCTTGCATGTAAGGTAATCTAGGAAGCTCAAATAGGGATAGGAGCGACACCAATATGGACTTTCCATTTAAATGTAGGATTCCTCCATGGAACTAACTAAGCATAAAGGGCACTCACATTCATATTTTTAGTGTTTCAAAATATGGCAATAGACACAAGCACATAATTTTTCCTTGGGAAAAGGGCACTGTCATCCTCATTCCATTTCCAAGTGGGTGATCCCATAATAGTGTGCCCCACTTTTTGGTCAAAGTGGGAAATTAAAATCAACATTTTTCACCAATTTTCACTTTTGGACACCTATAGTAACTAAATTGTTAAGAATTTGAAGACGATGTGGACTAGTGATATATGTTTTTAAAAAATTAGGAAATAATTTGAGTCTTTTTATGTAACTTTTAATAACTTGTTTTTTATAGTTAACAACATTTAAAAAAGTGATGTTAATTCGGTAAAGCATAAATTCATTTGTAGAAATGATAAAATTATAAAATTTTAAACATATATTCATAACACCAATATCCAATGCACATATATTTTTTCATATTTTTTGTTACTTAATTTTTTAATCTTTTTTAAGTGAGATTAATTATACTTTAGACATAAGTCACTTCAATAATGCATCTTTTTTTTGTATGAATCCAAACTAACCTTTTTTTGGTTTAAATAAGAACATCAATGCCTAATGCACATATGTTTTTCAAAAAATTTAATATATTTTACTATATTTTTGTGTGGGTGGAACAAAGATTTTGGCAATTGCTAAAAAATTGTTCATTAGAAAATAGAAAAATAAATATAATAATCAAATCAACGTACAAATTATTTTGAGTGCTTCAATCCTACAAATTGTCCTATCAAATTTATTCCATTTGTTGGTCCAACCCAAGTTTGGAAACATAAAATTTCAAGGAAAATTTGAGGCCTAAGATGGAAAGATTAGTTTTAGGACATTTGAATGAAGGCATCGTTGTTCAAAGGTATTCAAGGGCCTTTAAATGAAGGTATGTCATTTACACTATTTTTTAATAAAATCTTTTGTTCAAAGTTTTTTTTACATTTTGCATCTTCAAACGAAGGTGTTTATTACTTTTTACATCCATCCAAATTCAAAAATGTGATGTCCTAACTTTGGGACTCACTATTGTGGGTTTACCCAAGTTACTTCATGATCAACTACTCATTTTTTTCAATGAAGTGTTTCATGTTCAATAGCTTACAAGTCTTTAGTTTGTTTACAATTCTTCCTTTTGGACACAACTATTGACAAAGTGTATGAAGTGGAATCCAAAATCCAACTTGACCTCAATATTTGTGTCTTAATTGTTGATATTTTCTTATGCTAGTTTGGGTTGTTCATCACTAGCCTTCTAACTCACTTTGATGACACTAACTCACAAGATTACATAGAATGTACTTTAGTTTCACATGCAAGTAACAAAACTCTCATTAATATACTTTTCACTATCCCATTGGTTTTAGATGGATTTATGTCATCAAAATTCACTACCTACTACTATCACAAGAAACTAGAATGCATTACAAAGTTAAAAGGTAGGAGTAATTTCAGTAGAGATTTGATATGAATAAATTGATCAATGGATTGCTTAGCAAAAAATGGTGGAGATGTAGACATCAACAATGGTAAGGGGTGATAAATGTGAATTAAATGATCATTAATTAATCAATTCCCATTGGGACTCCCCAAATTCTCCACCTCATCAATCTTCATTTTGTTGCAAGTAAAAGATATTCTTTGTCATCTCTTTTAATTGTATTGGCATGACATTATGACCACTTTGCATTTTAACCTTATGGTGAGCTTTGTCAATTAAATTGAGCAATACAATGTGAGATTTGTGGCATGCCATTCTTAAATGCATGTAATAAATATATCATGTGCAAGCTTCTAAATGGTGAATTGAACAACTATGACATCTCATTCCTTTAGTTTGTTAATGTGCATACTATTCATAGACAATAAAGGGAATGATTTCAAATTGGTGCATTTACTCTAGTTGATATCACATGCTAGATTAGAGTAATGACAAGCATCCCCACCTAGCTACATAACCATACTTCCACAAACTTAGCACAATTGTCACCAATGTTGATAGATGACATCTAGTGCATTAACAAATGACTTGTTTCTCAAATTCTTAAGTGTTGTGTGTGCACTCATTATTTTTCAAAACTACTTGCACTCTTTCCATGTGTAATTATTTCTCAAAGTATCCCTAGAAATACACAAATATGGATTAATCACCATGGACAAATGAAAGCCATAAACACATAATATAGTGAAATATACTTTATTTTATGACACAATATTTCCTAAAGAGTTAGATTGCCATGATATGTGTGTTGCAACAAATGAAATCAAAATAGAGCTCTTGACGTGTACATGTAGGTATCACAAGTTACATAGTATTCCTTTAACACAAAATGGTTATAAAAGCTCCTTCAAACAATAGGTAACTTCAAGTCTTCCTTTCATAGCATTTAAAAAAGTGTTAATAAAATATGTGCAAAATGCAAGAGTTATTATAATATCACCATGAACTAAAAATTTGTGCAATAACAAAGGCTAGTAATATGTTATAAATCCACCAAGCAAACTGATTAAAAGAAATATAATGGAAGGGACATGAGGACTATAAAAGATAGAAGATAACAAAACAATTGTAAATGACCTTATTAAAAAAAATAAACAAGAAGCAAGTACTCAATAATGACACATGGTTGACATTTGACATGGTTTCAAATGTGTTGTCATTTACTTTGCCACTCAAGGGATGTCATCAAGAGTGTTCAAACTAACGCCATTCTTTACAATCTACAAAATTAAATAGGAACCAACCAATGGACATTGCTTTGTAGGGTTTTCTTAGAAGTGACTATCAAATAGAAGTACCATGTTTCTTGGTTGCAAGTTGTGTTATTTTATTTGGTGATCATGCTATAGTTTTTGCCTTTGTTTCTCAATTTTTTGTATCTAAAGTGCAAAATATATATTTTCTTCAAGTGATTTCAATTCACTAAGGCATGTTTGGATGATTTAATGTCATCTAGACAAGCAATTTGTGTAATGTGCACACTTAACAACAAAAAACTCCATAGCTTAATAAAAGTGTAGGAAAAACTTATAACTAAGGGAGAATAAATTAACCCATTAGGAAAATAAAAACCTACACCAACACCCCACCTTAAACACAACTTAGGAGGATGAAAAAGATGATGGGTCTTGAAAAATGGTGACATGTTAAGCAACATTATACGTATCAAATTCTCCCCCAAACAAGAAGGCCCCCCACAAATAGAGAGATACCACCCCCCCAAATAGAGAGAGAAGAAGAGGACTAAGTAGCCCCTCCCAAAGAGATCCATTGGCAGGTGCTCGAAATTGGATGTAGAAGATGGTTCACAATCATTGAACAATATTCCTCCCCTTAGGAAGAAACAAAACCAAATGTGTATGCAAGTGATCTCCCAATTCCTGAAAGGAATATGTAGGAAGAAAGTGCAAAATGTATGAAGTCTTCGAACTTGGCTCAAGTGTCCCCATGTTGATGTTGAAGGCTCTCACAATCAAATTACATTTTCTAGGCCATATTGCGTAAAGAAAAACTTGGAATCTCTTAGAGACTGATGTAAAACATAATCCAAAGACTCAAGTATCTCCTCTGAAGATGTCTTCTCCAAATTTTGATCCAAAGTATCCACACTCATGTCAAAATTTGATGAGTGATCATTTAGAGAATGAACTAGAGGGTTAGAGTGTTCCCTCACAACAATTGAAGAAGAATAAACTCTATCAAAGAGAAGATGAATGCAATCTACAGTGTCTCCCAAATCTACAATATGTGTCTCCATAAACAAGTTTGAAATCCTAGCCAAGAGATCATCCCACACAAATGAATATGAAAGGCTATGTATGTCATGATGTAAGGAATCACTAGAAGCTTTCAAAGAAGCAACACTAGACTTTGTAACTTAGTAACAAATGCAAGGACCAAAGAGTTGTCCTCAAAGAGAAGACATATGTCCTCAATAGAGTCATCTAGACTTGATATGAGGGTCTCTACAAACAAACACGAGGTGCTTGTAGAAATTGGCCCTAATGAATTGAATCCAAAAAACATAAATGACCTTGCTACAATGAATTATTGGAGGCTCTAGAAGAAGCATCTATGAAATTTGAAGTAGCAACAAGTATTGTTGATGTGGTGTCAATATGAGGCCAGTCAAGTGAAAGAGTCTAAACAATTTGATAAGAAACAAAAGAAATCAAAGAACAATCATATTCAAATCAACCACAAAATAAATCCTCTTCCAAAGAGAAATCATCTAAGAAGGAGAAGCCTACTTGTTCATATTGCAAGAAGCTTGGACATGATGAACTTTCTTGTTATAAGAAGGGTATTGATGAATTGAAACATCTTAAAAATAATCGAATTGATCTTCCTTCTAGAATGTCTAAGTCAACTTCTTCTTCAAAATTATCTAATAAGGACAAAGGTCATGTTGGTTTAGTTACTACATTAGGTAGAAAATGGAAAGCTCTTTGTTCTTCTACAGGTCTTATATTAGGGAGATGACTTCTAGATTTAGGAGCATCTCACCATGTCATCTTCATAGTCTATATTCTTTTCTTTTGAGCCTTGTGCTATGTCTCCTATTATGATGGGAAACAATACATACATGGATGTAATTGGGAAGGGATCCATTGATATTAGGGAGGGCACTTTCAATGATGTTTTGGGTGTAACTCATTTGTCAAACAATCTTCTTTCTAGATATCAGATTACCCATGGTGGTGTAGGAAAGACTGTGGAATTCACTCTTCATTCAATTATCATTAGATATTTGGAGAGTAGAGAGATTATTGCTATTGGGATGGTTGATCATGCATCTCGGTTATACACCTTTGCATATGTTTCTTATGATGATGGCTTTGATCCTTCAGTTATTGATCTCACTTCTAGTGTGGACCATGATTTTAAGGAGAGTTTTGACTACTTGAACTTTTGTGTTCTCACATCAGACCTTGTTCTTGAGCCTTGCATTTCATTTCCTCCATATTTTGTTGCATTTGATGATACTTGTATTGTCCCAATGTAGCAAGACATACATCATCTTCTAGATATGGCTATGTATGGGATGAGTACTTGACATGCATTGTTGGTTTGTTTGTTGAGACCCACATTTCAGATTTGGGAGAGACCATTGGTCATATATATCTTCTCTTTGATGAGGATGATTCTTCTTCAATCATTGTGAGGGAACAATCTGACCCTCTTGTTCATTCTCCACATGGTCATTCTTTATAGTTTGACATGAGTGTGGATAATTTTGGACAACATTTGAAGGAGGCTTCTTTGTTTGCAAAGGAGATATGTTTGTCTTTGGATTGTGTTCTACATTCATCTCCACTAGATTTTAGGTTGTCATCTTTAGTAGTGTGGCCTAGAACACCTAATTGGAGTGTGTTAGCTTTCAACATTGACATGGAGACACTTGAGCATAGTTTAGATACATCACACACCATCCTTCTTCCCACATCTTCCTTTCAGGAATGGGAAGACATTTTGCATACTATCTTGGTTTTGTTTTTTCCTAAGGGTGGGAAGTTGTTCAACAGTATCAGATCATCATTTGCATTTGATGTTGAGCTTCTACCATCATTGTAGGAGACTCAACATTGAGGGGGGGTGCATGGTCTCTCTTCTTCTCTCTTATGGGGGGTCTTTTACTCACATGTGGGTTTGTCCTTTTCATTCTTCATGGAGAGCGTTTTGTTTTCATCTCTCTTTTGGGGAGGAATTTTGTCCCATTGAGTTTTCTCCTTTTCTCCTTTTGTGAGAGATTGCATTTGTACATGGGTACCTAACACAACCTTGTAGTTGGGACCCATATTTGCATCTTTGCATAATAATCTACTCGCTAAGTTGCACTTAAGGGGGGTGTTGGTATAAATAGGTGTTTTCCCTATCTAGTTCACTTATAGGTCCTATTCATATGTTAAGCTTACTTAGGTCCTAGGGAATATTTCTAGAAGTCTTAGTTGTCACTTAGATCTTATCTTTTTGGCATTTAATACTGTTTCCTAAGTCATTTAATATTTGGTGAGTTTGTTGTCTCACGACATAGGATTAAGACACTTGTCATGATCTTGTCTAATCCTATGTCTCACCTGGGCTATATAACCAATGGGTTCTCATTTGTAATTCCATTCCATTCAATTGAATTCCATAATAATCTTGAATATTGCATATTTGTATCCATTATTGCAGATTTATACTCTTTCTTTTCTCTTTTGTAGAAATCTGTTTCTGGTTTTGCAAGTGATCTCATAGGCTTGAGTCCTTAAGTGACTCTAACAAGGGGGCCATTAATTTGCCTCTTTATATACTTATGTAATTTTCTCTAAACCTTTACATCTTATTAGGATAATTGATGCTCAATTCTTTTCTTTTGAGAAATACTTGATCTTTGACCAACATTTAGCTAAATATTTCACTTCCACAATGATTGACACTTGGAGGATTGCTTCTTTTTTGGACATTATTTCTTTTTCAAGATTTAGTAGGAAACAACCTCATGGAAAGATTATAGATATTACAAGACCTATGAGGCATCAAATGATATATTTATTTTCATATACTTTTGCATGCTTATTTTTGCTCTCTTTTGCATTACCCAAGTGCTTGAACTCCCCATCCCTTGTTTTTCTTTGTACCTTTTTAGTTCCATTGGCCATTTGACCTTTTTATGGATATTAATATCATTGACTTTATCTTTTGAAATAGAGGAATTGGTCAAAAATGTTAATGGTTAAGGATTAGATTCTAATTGGTTAATTGTATATAAAATTTTGGGGAGCTTTGGGATGGTGTGTAATTTATTGGCCCAACCTTAAAAACTATCGACTATAGACTGGGGGTGAGGGGTTGTGGTAATTTTCCCCTTCCACTAGTTATACAATCAACATATTGAAATAAAGTTATGACAAATAAGATATAGTTTCTAGTTAGCATATGGTTTTGTGGATCTTTTGGTTGTTTTTGAATGTTGTCTTGTACAACTAAAAGATGGTGTAGCTAAAAGTGTTAAGACCACTCTCATAATTTGGCGAGCCTTTGTAGTTGCCAAAATTGAGTATGACTGGATTTTTTGTTTCTTAGGTTCTTAGGGTCTCTTACCCAAGTTATATTGGAAAAAATGAAATAAAAATATTATTATATATAATTAGTCAATAGAGATTGACCTTTTAAGTCCAAAAAATTTAGTCTTGAAAATGTTGACTCATGGTAGAAAAGTGGTCTCATGTTATATTTAAAAAAAGAGGGTCATAATGCTATATTATATCTCTATCTATATAATATGTCTATTTCTATGCCAATAATATTGCCATTTTGCTATCAATATAAACATTACACATTTTATCATACAAATGCTAGAATAATTAGATGATGTGCTTCGTATGTGGGCATTTTGCCCAAAAAATTGTCTCATGTCACCAAAAACATTTCATGCCAAACGAGGTATTCTTTGTTGCAATAAATGATTTCACTTCCCAAGTTTGTGGTAGAGTGGGAAGTATTAAAACAAAATAAAAATGGGCTTAATTTTGTGGATGTGTAATGTACATATCAATGCTCACTAAAGGCACTCAAATCCTACACATGTAACATGTAGACTAATCCATTTTTTGTGTTTGTGATTTTAATCATGGAAAAGTTATCATCACTTGACATTTGCAAACACAACAACTATTGATTCACTTGCATTGTTTCATAGTGATCATTCAATTTTTCACATGTGCCTACCTACTTTTGTTGCCTCACCTACAAATTCATTTTCCCAAATTAAGTCCTGACATTCCTAACACATGTGTGTTGAAAATTGAGGTGTTTATGTAGCTTAATACTTTCTAAAACTTTATGATTGCTGATATAAATATTTATTCTTTGTTACAAATTCTTTGTGGGTGATTAATCTAATTAATTCATTTTATTATTTGTAGAATGAAGACAAAAGGTTGTACAAGAATTAGATAGGATATTAGAAGATACATAGCATATATTGTGGATAAACCCTTTTGGGAAAAAATTCCACCAAGAATCAATGTATTATTTAATCTTAGAATAAGATTACAATAATTCCAATCCTTGCTTGAGATGCTTCTTTTTTCTTCAACAAATCTTCTTCACAACTTGCAATAAAAAACTAATACAAACTCTCTTCAACTTGCTTGAGATACATAGGCAATAATCAACCTTGTAAACTCCAAAGAGTTACAATTACAAAGCTCAATTTTTATCTCACAAAACCTACACCTATCTCTTGCAAGTAGAGTTCTACTGTGAATAACAATGTCAAATTAACTCCTTCATCCATTTGGGCATCCCAAACCGAAGTCATAACCCAACCTTTATTTTGAAGATATCTTCAAAGCTTATCCTCAAAGTTGGCGCCCAAGAATTGGCCCTCTTAACTCAACCTTCTGAAATATCTTAACATGCAAAAGTGTTAACTCCAAGAAGCCAACTTGGGCACCCAAGGTGGGTCCAAGTCAATCTATGTTAACTGAAACATATCTCTCCACCATTCATGTAAGAATGATCATCCCCTGTTAACTGAAAGTAGTCACCTGCTATCTGTCATGTAACTCAAGTCATTAGTCATGCATTCCAAGTTAATTGAAGTAAACTATCATTGAATTGAAACTAACTACATGCAACTGAAGATAACTGAACCATAACTGAATTGAACTGAACTGCATTGAACTTATTTGAATTGAACTGAACTGAACTTCATGCATGCAAACATTAATCCCTAACTTCTAGGATTTTTACATGCATTACAAAAGTGTTCATCTTCTACTCAAACAATTAACTTAACTTGAAAGGTGGGTTCCACCTTCCATGTGGGTGCCCCATGTGCCCCTATTATTTAGGAACTCATATTGGACGCCTTCACATGCTTCTAACATTTATAATTAATTACAAATGTCAATTAACATGATTATTTCATTCAATATTAATCTCTTTCTAATCCTAGTGTTGGGGAACACTTTCCAAGGACTTAGGAGATACATGAAATAATGTTTAGGATTGCAATTAAATGACATCCTATTCCCAACAATGTGTTTGTAAAGAATGCAACATGATTTTATTTGTGTGTAGACATCACATTAAAGATTATAATATTCAACACTTATTAATGATTTTGAAATAGAAACCTAGAAGAGCACTAGGAAAAAGAAAGGCAAGAGAATTAGAGTGATGGAGTGACAATTTTGTGGAGTATCTACTTGGCTAGGCTAGCAATAAGGGGTAGAACTTGGCATGGAATGTGTCATATAATGGATTTTGTTTGCTATGCCAATGAAGGATCCGTTACAAATGATCATATGAAGATCAAAAAAACCTAATTAAACTTAAACACAATTAAGGAAGATATTGTTGTGCACAATATGTGGGCCTCAAAGGATCAATATCTTAGATGCCACATGAAAGAATCCAATAGGGGACTCTATTTTGACAATTTCAAATTAGATTGAGTTTTGTATTTTTTCTTGTTGTTTACTTCTCAATCGTGTATAATTGATATTTCATTGTTCTATGCAATTGTCATGATATTCTAAATATCAATGGTATACAACTCATTGCAATTTGTACAAATTTTTCTACAATGTTAAATAAAGTAGTTGTTTCTACCAATACTAGGCTTCAAGTAGTTGACGTTGTAATTGGGGTTGAATGAAGTGCTAGAGAACAACATAATAGGAAGATCAACATTTAAAAAAGCTTGACAACAATTTGGTCAAATTTTTGATTATTTGGTGCCTCTCAATACCAGTCTGTCATTTTATGAAGATTAATACTTTTGGTTTTCATGTATTTTGAGTTTTGTTACATTTTACATATCTTCAAGGAGTTTTCCTTTTTCGGATTGGAGGTTTTTTAATGTGGATTTGAACAAAGTTTGTAAGATTGACTCCATGGGTGGGTTTAGTTAATCAAAGAGCCTAAACTTAACTTATTATCTCTAAGTTTATATCTAAGATAATATGACTTTGAAAGTCCTTGATACACATTTTTTCTATATATTTACTCCTTATTTCTAAAATAAGTATTTTAATTTAAACTACATTTCCATATGATAAATAACAATTTTATATTACATCTCCATCACTAGTAACATCGTTATTTTCTCTCACCGATAACATCACTAATAATATGATTTGAATGATATGTTTATATCACTAATATAAACTAAACCATTGTACCTTTTAAGAGTACAAGTGGCAAATATAATATACAAAGTGTGAAGTCTTGTGGATTAAGAATTAAAAGAAATTACGGTAAAAGTTGAGTGTGTTGTATCATCATCTCTATAATCTGCCATCAAGTTACAGAAGGGAAAAAGATAGAATTAGAAACTTCAGTGTGGGTCTTAGTAGGTTCAGTTGGATGTTGGCTGATGTCTTTTTCCCTTGATCTATCATTACTTGTGTATGGGTGGAGTCTTAAGCTCGCGTCTTAGAATCTTGTCTTGGTTATAGCTTTCCCTGTGTCTAATCGCCCTTGGGCCCCTGCAGTCACCGACTTGTGTGCCCTTTTTTCTTTTTAATATATTCCTATATTTATGAGAACAAACCATGTTTCATTCTTGACAAGTAGACGTGGCGTGACACTTGCAACCTTTGAAAAAACAAAACATCCAAAGGCTAAACCTCACAAGTAACGAGACACTGTAAATCTTTGGTCGCCGAGTCAAATACCACAAAATCCAAAATAACATGTATTGAGAAAACAGGTCCCCACTCCCCAGGCAACGTACGCCAATTCATTGGCTATGCTGACGTGCCTGGTTCGAGTCTCCCCCATACTTCTCTCTTGCTATGAGCCAACTCACCATTAACCTTGATTTAACGGTTAAATTAGCTTGTATGTCTGTTCTGTGATAGGGAGAATTTGAATTAAGAGTCATTGTTATTCGGAATGCCGTGTCACGTTTTGTCGTTCCAACAAGATTTAATGGCGGTGTTGTTCTTTTCCAGTAATCCCACTATCCACATCGCATTATGGTTTTCCCCTTCTATGTAAGTTGTTATAAAAAACAAATACTGTCATGAGGGGAGCAATCCATATGTCGGGGTGGGTCACACAGAGCCTGTGCAGCTTTTTCAAAGCTCATGGATCTATGCGTTTCTTGTCATGGCTCCCGTACCATGGGATTCACCTTATATCTGCCGTGTTTTGTCATAAATCGTTGAAAAATAATTTCATATGCGGCAACGTCTATTCAGCAGACTGGATTCGCATCTGGCCAAAATAATAATTAATTAAATTAAATAAAAATAAAAATTAAGTATAATAATTCCAATATAATATATTTTAATTTTAATTAATTACTTTTTTGGGCCAAACGTGGATCTAATGCGCTGGATCGACAATACGTTCTTTTGTCCGCTTCTTTTTAGGCTTCTCCAATGCCTTGCACGTGACAGTTGTTTTTTATTTTATATCGGTCAAAGCCTTTCTTTAAGTGATTCGAATAATCAAGATAAAAAATATGTAGATTCGTTTTATTAAAGACGTAACGCATGTTTATATATAGTTAGTTTCGAAGAAAGAACATAATTAATGCCTCGACAATGATTTAGTTAATAATAGTGCTTAACAAGTGTTAGAGGATATCAAAATAATTTGATGGATCCCAATTTATATGGTTTAAATTTGATGGTTGATTATTCTTGTCAAGTAATTTTTTTTTGGTATTTTTAATTTGAAGTTGGATATGGTCTAGCTGGGTGTGGTTCGTAGATTGATCGATAATTGCCGAGTACTTGTTAATTAAAAGTTTGACAGTTTTGAAGGTTTTTAGTTTGATTTGATTATAATGACTACTGACTAAAATCATAAATGAAACAATGAAAATACTTACGAAGCTGAACTCCCAACTGAAATAAAGACAATAAAGATGATAAGACATTTTGAAAAACAGAACAGATCACAAAAATAATCTGAATTTCTTATAAAAGCCCTCACATATTATATCAAAGACAAAGCATATATAGGGCCGTATACGGCCATCAAATTTAGTCGCTAATTGTGGCCCCAGCAGGCTGGTTCTATTCGGAACAAGGAGTGGGCTCCAGAAAATATTTGTTGTCTACACATGCGATACATATTTCATGCTTTGAACTAGTCCAATTATTTAGACTAATTATGTATAATTTTTTTTCCGCCTTTTGGAAGTACCGCTGTAATATGATGAAATTTTTCTTGTGCATTAAATTATATCGCTGCTGATTTGTGCAGAAATGAGTTTATGGCGGCGATTCGATGCACTTGCAGGCGGATTCAAGTGCGCCTAAATCCATATTTGGAGGTAAAATTTAGGTTTTTCCGTTTGTCGGTTTTGGCTTTTGAATCTTCTGGAAAAAAATTGCGAAGGACAAGGCGTTTAAGTAGAGCATTGTTGTAAGATAGTTTCTATCTCTAAAACATATTGCGCGGTTGCTTCTTATGAGCAATCTGTAACACAGCAGGATGCGTTTTGAAGATTTGAAGTATACATTTTAGTAACTGAACTTGTTTGTCAAGTGTTCAAAAGTTATTAATTGGGAAGTCCTAAATAGTATCTATTTTTTAAAGAAATCCCTAACACAGTAGGAGGTATTCGACTGTAAGAACGACCAACTTGAGCAGCTGAGATTATTTCTGAGCTAATGGCGGTAATCAGGCTGTCTGAAAACAATGTAAACCTTACACCAAGCTCTTTTCGAGTTTTGTCGAGTTTTTCTGATGACCTATAGAACTGATTTGTCCTTTTTCATTTGATCAAATAGTTCGGAAATTTAGTTTTTAAAGCCGTCTCTAACAAATAGAACTGGCTTTACATAAGTTGTGAACACTTCGGCTCATAAATTTAATTGTTTTCAAAATTTGTAATTGTTCGGACTTATTTATTTTTAAATTTAAGATCCGTTTAATTACAAGGACTCTTGGGCACAACAAATTTAACAGATGTTGCACCATTATCAACAATTTCAGCAATTTCTGATGTTTTAAGTAAAACAAAAGCTGTTTGAAGGAGCAGAGCTTGTTTATTTTAACTGAATATGGCTGTTTGAAACAGAATCAGAAGTTGGATGAAATTTAGAAGGCAAACTAGAGCAAATGTGTATGAAATCGAAATTGAAAACTAGTATTCAACTTGACCAAATATATAGCAAACAAAAGCTTCCTTTTGAGTAAAATTTGCGAGCTATTTTTAGTAAGACATATATAGTCACCCACAAAAACTATTCTCCTAAATTTAGAGTAATTCGATCAATAAGAACTTGGTCGCTATTTGTGGAAGGGAAAAGTTTGAATGGTTTGTATCTATCTGTAAAGAGTAAAATGCTACAATATGTTTGCTGAATTATCGGATACATAATTAGTAGAAAAACAAAGATGTAAAGAGCTCTCTGCAACGAATTAATGTATAATTTGGATTTCAATCCATGTCGGTCATCATTAATTTCTTTCCAAATAAAGCAATTTTAAACGGTTTCAACGAGTTAGTTAAAGTCTTCTTTTAAAGAAAAATGAAGTTTTAAGATTCTATTTGGGTTGTGGACCACCTATTGGTTTCATTTTTATAGTAAAGCTTTTTTAAAAAAAAAATCTACCTTGTGTTTCAGGTCTGAATCGCCACACTGACATTGATGGCAGAAGAAAAATATTATTGGCTGTGGTTTCTGGCATTCAGAAACACTAGATGTGTCGTCTGTTACTGGTGGGTTTATTAAAATTTAATATATTTCATTTGAGATAAGTTCAAAGCTGAAAGTCTTCATTACAACAGGGTTATTTGGAGCCTTCCTGTTCCCTCAATCGGGTAAATACTATGGGAACAGAGGGGACTCCATTCTGAAACATTTTCCAATGTCATTTGTTCTGCATGTATTCATTAGGTTCTTTACGGGACCCATTTAAGTTGCATAAAAATGCCCAGGCAATTTACTTCTTCACACTCTTATCTGCTGAGGAACCAGTTGTGGTTTTACTTCTATCATGACTGGAACTATCTGTGTAGTTCCTGCACTTCGTGAACGGGATTGCAATATTCAAGAGCATCTGAGAAACCATGTACACTTGACTAATTGTATTCATTTGAAGAATCACGTCCATATGCAGAAGCCCAGAAGAATGTCTGCAGAGAGTTCTCTTATGAGGGACTTGATTGTTCTACAACGGTCTAGATCCCTCAGAGATCCTTCTACAAGCCCTTCATGGAACTCCCCTGTTATTGGATCTTTGATGAAGAGGCTGGAGAAGGAAGGGGTAACTCAAAGGAATGATTTTGGTGGTGTGAGATCTTTGGGTGGAGAACTGAGGAAAGAGTTGAGAAGAGGTTTTGGCACTTCCCCAATTTCCCCAAGTGATGGTTCTAGGAGAAATACAGGTAGTATTATTATTACTGAAGACTCAGGCAAGAAGGAGAAAGTACTGGGAAGCAGCAGAAACAAAGGCATAGTAGACTCTTATGCAGGTAGTGTGTTAGGAAGCAGAATTGGGGAGAATAATGATGAGGTAGCGGGGGATGAGAATCACAGAGGTAATTCCAAGATTGGAAGTTTAGAGAACATAAGGGAGAGGGAGAGGAGACCCACAAGGAAGGAGTACAATTTAAGTGGAGGATTGGAAGCTGATGATTCAGTTGCAGGGAACATGTTAACGATGATGAAAAAGACTTCCAGAAGGAAGGGAGTTGATGATAATAGTAGTATACCAGAAAAAAGGTCTGGGCAGTCTAAGAAATTCACTGTGGACAGCCATGAACTTCGGTATCCACATTTTCATCATAAAGAAAATCAGGGCAGAAAAGAAGAGATTGAGTCGAGCTATGCAGCAGAGCATAAGGGGCAGTCAATTTCAATAAGTCACTACCATATCTCAGCTGAGGAGTCGAGCAGGCCTAGAAAGCGTAAGTTTAAAGGCTCAAAGAAATCACATGCACATGGAGTTTCTAGGGAACTAGGATACCTTAATGAGGCTTCAGGTCTTTCTATTGCTTCAAATTCTCTTATTCATGGTGGACATAAGACAAAAGGGTTTGCAGGTTTGCAAGAGACAGAATTACAAACTGGAAATAATGAACTGGAAGTTACACAAGCTCCTAAAAATGGATGCGGAATTCCTTGGAATTGGTCCAGAATTCATCAGAGAGGGAAGACAATATTGGACCTTGCAGGCAGGAGCCTTTCATGTGGACTATCAGATTCAGCAGCATGGAAAATGGAAGGTCTTCCTCCACAAGGCCATCCTAGTTCTCAGAGAGATTTTCCTGTAGTTCCAGGAACCTCAGACCACTCTAATTCTTCTTTTGATTCTGATTCTGAAGCACTTCCCCTACTCATTGAGCCAGGTGCATCTCAGGAAAGTGCTGAAGGAAAGTTTTCAGGTGAGCTTAGTCTCTATGCTGATCACAATTTTGGTTTCAAACAAGATCATGACTCTGTTTCTGACACCAGGTCAACAGACCGATTTGGAGTTGGGAGAGGCCTTGAAGGTAGTGAGAGCTTGAGTCGTGAAGTTGGGCATCGCTCCTTGACCCAAAAGTATGCTCCAAAGACATTCAAGGAATTGCTGGGCCAAAATTTGGTTGCACAAGCTCTTAATAATGCTATTCTGAGAGGGAAAATTGGGTTGGTATACATATTTTATGGTCCTCATGGTACAGGAAAAACATCATGTGCGAGAATATTTGCTGCAGCTTTAAACTGTCATTCTTTAGACCAGCCTAGACCCTGTGGGGTGTGCAGTTCTTGCTTAGCACAGGGCACCCAAAAGAGTATGAATATCAGGGAAGTTGGTTCTGTTGGCATCATGGATCATGAGAATATTACCAATCTCCTTGGCAATTGGGTTTTTTCTTCATCCATATCTCATTATAGGGTGCTTATAGTGGATGATTCTGATACACTGAAAAGTGAAGCATGGAATGTCATCTCAAAGATTTTGGATCAAGTACCTAGGCATGTGGTGGTCATTCTTATAACCACAAATCTGGAACAGCTACCTCATACAATTGTAAGCAGGTCCCAAAAATTTTTCTTCCCAAAATTGAAGGATGCTGACATCATAAAAAAATTGCAGGCAATAGCATTGCATGAAGATTTAGAGATAGATAAGGATGCATTAAAACTTATTGCATCAAGGTCAGATGGATCTTTGCGTGATGCTGAAATGATGCTAGATCAATTGAGTCTTCTTGGGCAGAGAATATCTCTTCCTTTGGTACAGGAACTAGTAAGTTAATAACTTTATCACAATGCTTCTAATTTTTTAACTGCATAAAAGCCTAGAAAAGGAAAAGTAGTAGTAGGATTAAATCATCCGAAACCCTGTAGTAGAAGTCATAAATTATATTTATTTCTGTTTTTTTCTTTTTCAAAGAAAAGTGGGTCTATGCAATAATCATGTAATAGACTTAGGTAATAGAATTTTTTAAATTTAATTCAATTATATGCAAACATCAGTCCGCCAAAAATTTTCAAGGTAAAATGCTCAGAGAGCAACTACTGTCGAACCATGACTTATTCTTGAAAATTTGTTGCAGCATATCAATGGTTGTGAGCTTTCTATCATAATTTGAAGTAACCAAGAAAGAAGGGTTATCAATGCTTTTTTCATTTCTTGCTTACAAATTTTCACATTATATATTACATCTTATATGACTATCTGAAAAGAAGCTTGGTGGTGTGTCCAAAAAGGTTAGGGTCCTTGTAGTTTGCATAAGATATCATGTTTTGAATGATAATCACGAGTCCAAATAATAATTTCTTGCTTGCTTCCTTATTAAGGTTGCAATCTGCTCCCTTTGGTCCAATAATGAATCAGTTTTACAGTTTCACTCTTTTTGATCTCTCTTTTCAAATTCGTTACAAGTTTCAAAACATTTCTTTTCAGCTTTGGCCAGATGCCCTTTATGATTTTTCTCATGAAAACAGTCTTTGCTTACCATAGAAGAAGTTTCCACCAAACATATTAAAGTTGTGTTGCTATTTTATTAAACATACTTTCTTTAAGCATCTGGACCAAATATTGGAATGTGAAATTCCTTATGTTGTAGAACCTCTCACCGACTATATAGTGAATTGTTATTGCACAAATTTCAGGTAGCTTTGATTGCTTGTTTTGCTGTACCTTTTAGAACTGAATCAATTTGTGGGGATTATTGCTGTTGAAATGAGCCGTATCCTGACAAATTTATTTGAAGCTACTAAAAAACAAAAAAACAACGATTTCCAATAATGAGTGGTAATAAATTGTGCAACTTGTCATTTAAAGAAAAGGGCCTTGACACAGAACATTATATATTAGGACTCTCTTAGTCTAAACTATGTAACATTTCAGCAAAGGGGAATGTCCAATTGTTTGCCTTGATGTTCAAACTCCAAACTCTTTAATCTTTTAAAGAAAAGAGCTTTGACACAGATAATTATATATTAGCACTCTAAATAATATACATTTCAAAAAAGTGCAACATCAAATTGTTTGCCTTGGCAAGCAGATTCTAAACCCTCTTGCACATGTGTCAACAGATTCAGTGCTCAAACTTAGGTTTGCATCTATCACAACAAACATCTTTTAAGAGCAATTACTGATCTGCTGGAATTTACCTTCCAAGAAAACACCGTAACAGTGAAATTCTGCAAGTATGATTTCAGCTTTCTTCATGGCCCGGGGATGAATGGGTATAGGGGCATTTTGCACCAAGATATGGTAAAATATAAAATTGGACTGGAGGGTTTTTGCACAGCATGGGCAGCTTACTCAAGGGTTAAGAAAAATTGGGTGCTCCCCCAACACCAAGGAAGGTGGCAGCTTATCTTTTTAACCTTTTCGGGTGTTGGGAACCTCTTGATTCATGTTATTATTTGATTGTGTTCTTTAAATCCTCCCTGTTGGTATTGGTTAAAATCATACAGTTCTAGAATATCATATCCTTTAATTATTGATATAGCTATTAATCCCATATATGTCCTCCGAACTTAGAGTTATATGATGAACATCATTCCTTGGGATGTTCTTTGAATTCAATGGCGAGCAAAATGGACACCTTACAACATTTATGTCACCTTGTGGTCTTCAGTCAGTTCTAATTTACCATATGGCAAGTAAACTAGATTGGCTTGTGTCAAAACAAGCATTGAGTTAAAAAACTAACATTTAGGGAGAAACACATTCCCAATATACTCCCCTACATCGCACACAAATTTGAGTTTCATTTTTACCCTGCTTCAACATTCATTTGTATTAAAAGCAATTGTAGTGCTTGGGATTATGGGTTTAAAATTACCAAAGATAACATTATTTAGTCATACTCTTTGTCCCATGAAGGTCATTACTACCCACCTTTGGAATTGTTGTCTTTGGTGTGCAGTATGAAATGAATGGTATTTGGAAGAATCCTAACTTTTTAAAACGTTGTTTAGAGCATATTTGGCAGACTTCGACTTTGCAAAAGCTTGACAAACCCAAAATCCTTGACTTGGCAAGAACTCGACAACTTAAAAAATTGCTTAAATTTTGTTAGAAACACATTTTTTTTGCAAAATTCAATGACAAGATGTGTCCAATGAGTCCATAAATGAGTACAAAAGTGTTTTCTATCAAATTTGATTAATTTGAATACAAATTGAGTACAGAATTGCATCATTGTGTGGAATCTTGGTGGCTGATACAATAGATGAATTTACGATGATTGCTCTTGAAAATCATTGTCATAATTCATAAATTAAATATTACAAAATACAAAATTTTACATCTTCCTTTTCTCCATTCTAGTGAAAACTTGGGGAGAGGTTGAGGTTCTAATCCTTGGGTTCTACAGTGGCTCCTTGCTTGGCATAGAAGGTTGTGCTTGTGGCCCTAGCTCGACCTCCATCATGCTAGTAGCTGGCAATGAATCCTCCTCAGCCTCATCAATGTTATCCAATCCTATATCTCTTGTTGCACCCACATCCTCTAATGCTTGTCGCTCAAAATCAAGAATCTGATCTTCAGTAAACAATGGGGGCTGCTCATCTCGCCTTGTCCAATCGCTATAAGGATCAATCTCATCCAAATCAATGAGATCCTTTGATTCATTCTCTACCCTTCTTGTGTGAAGTCGAAGGTTGTAATGCACAAAGACAAGGTCATTGATGCATTTTTGAGCCAATTTGTCCCTCTTCTTTGTGTGGATGGCCTCAAACAAACTCCAATTGTGCTCATAGCTGGATGCACTACAAGATTGGCACAAAATGTAGAGGGCTAATCTTTGGAGATTTGGGGTATTTGCACCCCAATCTATCCACCAAGAATCTACAAAATAAAATATTGAAGAGTTAGAAAGCAAAGTATCAATAGTTGTAAATTTGAAAGTTGTAACTTGTAAGATGCATGTGATATAAAGACTCCAAATTTTATTGCCTAACAATTGAATGGTTCTTCCTCATATAGCTAGTTCCAAAGAAAAGAGCCTACCCCTACCAGTCTTGTAATTTTGTAATTCTTGAATATTGAGGTCTCTTACCTCAACCTAGGGTGTCATCCTTAGAATGCATGTTGTGTAATGTCCCCTTTTTGAATAACCCTAAATGTTGCCCTAGAATCACAAGTATAATGTAGTTAGGGTTATATCTTACCAATTAAATGCCTTAAGCAAGATGAATCTTGGTTTAGGTCCTGCAATCATGTTGAATAATGTTGGAATATAATTAATATGATCAAACATATATAGTAAATGTCTTATCTATTTAAACCATAATGGGACTTGGATGAGGAGCATGATAAGTCCGCCCAAAGCTATCCATACCAAGTCCAGGAGCGGATATACCATCCCTCTTGGCCCTAAGTGGCAAACACATAGTCATCCAACATGGGGTGGCGTACTTGGTGGATAAACTTGTACTTGCTTTCCCTACCCTTGTTGCCGTATCCATCCCTCTTACGATCAACAACCAATCCATGTAGAGATTGGGGAGGAGCTACAATAGGAGGCCCATAGATTCCCCTTTCTAAGCCCAAGGGCAGATAGTCATCCCCTTGGCCCCAAGTGGCCAGCTTGGAGTGGCGTAATTAGAAAGAAATCTATTACCTGCTCACCCTATTGGAATTTCCCCCATTCTCTTGATGGTTGCATTGATGAGAATTGCAAACACTAAATATATCCCAATTACATAGAGATTATACAATAATAAATACATCACAATAATCATGATAGAGCATACCACAATATCTATGAAAACATATTATTGCTATAACGACAACAACAGATGTAATATTAATGCAGATGGTTAATTCTGATTTGCTTCCTATAGTCTGCAGATATTGGCCTAAATATAAATATCTTTTGAAGATGGTTCGATGTCCTCCTCCTTTGGAAATATCCTTCCTTTTATACCCCATGATGGATACAAAGAGATATGCTTGTTCAATCTACTTGTCCCTTGGTAATGGACACGTCCCTAAATTGTTGTTCTTTCTAATCGCCACCTTTCTTTGCACATTAACCAAGCACTGCCTCCTTTTTGACTTTAATTGTTGCCTTTAAAGCATAATCGTTTCATACTTGATCACTGCTTATTTTGTTTGGACTAATTGCTGCTTTAGAATAACTTTTGTCTTTTTCCCTCATTCGTCTTATGTGACCTTTGGAGGAGATCGCTGTTTAGGGAGTGCAGTGTAGGAAGTTTTTAGAGGTTTATTTTATTTCATTGTTCTTTTACGGGGGCATGACATGTTATAAGGCCAGTCATAGCCTCTCCATTAGGATTTGCAAAGTTATCTGAATAGAAAAAATGGGGTTGATGAAGTACCCTGCTGCATGGATGGGTTGGTGGAGCTGATTGTTCAACCACTGATCAATGATCTCCCAAATGGGATCAAATTTGAGGTAGTCTCCCTTCTTATAATTTTGGATGGACTCTTTGGTCATATCCATGGCCTCATAAATATACCCCATTGGGTTTTGATCCCCACTACCAAACGGAGAACTCTGACCAAGGGCTTCAACACCTACAATTTACAAATACTAAAAGATTAAATTTACAAATTTATAATGAAAGAGACTTAAATTCAAAGTTGAAAATAAAGAATTTAATTTGAAATTTAAATTGAAGTTTGATGTTACCTTGATGATCTTTCCAACCTCTTTGCAAAGGCATTATAAAAAACTATCTTTGTGGTCCTCTCTTTGTTAGCCCTCTTTGAATATGTTGAGTCTAGCCATGCTTAACTCACAAACATTTGCTTCAAGGATGTCAATGAACTATAAATGCTTTCCAATGTTAAAACTAAGTTGTAAACCTTGTGACACCTAGTGGCACAAGCTCCTTACCCCTGGTGCAATCTATCATCAAGGAGAGAACCCAAGGGTGATTATGAATATAATTTGTGATGCGCCTTGCATCTTCTACAACTTGTCTCACCCAAATATTTTTTCCCGTGTCTTCGAAAGGAAAGTCAAGACAATGGGTTGCACATGGGGTCCAAAAGAGTCATAGATGCCTCCCTTGAAGTATTCTCCTAGCTGTTATGTACATTGCTGCATTATCAATGACAACTTACACTACATTTTTTATGCCCACCTCTAAGACAATTTCTTTCAACATTAGGCTCAAAGTTTTTGTATTCTTTATTTTGTTAAGGGTATCTACTATCAATTGACTTCGAGAAAGTTAGTTCACCATTTGAAGCCATCTAAAACTTGATGGTGTGGTTCCTTCTGTGCGTCCATCCATTTAAAAGAATTGTGCAACTGAAATTTTGTCATTGTTACTTTTGATCTTCTCCAATTGTTTTTGTGTATACAATATCATCCTTGTGCAACCTCTCAGTTAACTCTTTTGGAACATATGTCTTTTACCCTTTCGCTGCAACTAACAATGTTGCTACGAAAACAAAGACAAAGAAACAGTGTTTAAAAGAAATGTAATGATTTGAACACGAATTTTAAAAAATAATCATGTAAATGCATTTTAAACATAATATGGTAATTGAATAGCAATAGCATTAATTAATTTAACAAAAACATGTTTTTACCTTAAAACATATGCTCTATGTTAACGAAAAAAATACAGTGATCTAAAGATGATTAAAAAAAATGTAAATGCTTTTCAAATGTAATACCATAATTTGATAGCAATAGCAATTTAAGAAAAATAACATGTTTTTACTATAAAGTGTAGACTCAATGTTTAGGGGAAAAAATCAAATTTCATTCACTTTTTTTTTTTTGTGAATTAACCATAAAATATACATAAATTTAATTCAATGCATTTAAAATTGTAAAATTTATATGTTATCAAGAATTTAACATGCTAGAAATATTTTGTATGCTTAGGAAAAAAGAAACAAAAAATATAAGTAACCTAGATACCCGAAATTCCTCAAATTTGCTCTTTGAATGCACTATAAAATTATTCCAATTGACTCAAGAATGCTCAAATGCTGGTGCGATCTTTCCTTTTGGATGTGTAGGGCATATAAAGCCAAAAAATAATGTATTTTCAATATTTTTTCTGCATAGGGTCTTTTTGAAGCGTAGGGAACGTTTTGCAGTTGGACTAGTTGAGTACTTGCACGAGTTCAAGTGCAAAACTCACTAAAAACTCAGCTACATTACTTGACAACAAAACTTTGCAAAAACTTGCAGCGAGAAAAAAAACTATGGGCACTCTACAATCATTATCAATTTTGACTATAGTATGGACATATATTTCCATGAATTTTGTTTAAGGGTTGTCTATTAAGGCAACAAACTTGTAATTTTTGTGTTGGTTGATTATCTCTCCAAGTATGCTCACTTCTATTCTTTTGCCCATCCTTATTGTTCCATTACAGCAATACTAATAAATATGATAAATATGTGAGAGAGATCAAACTTATTCATTAAATTAATTACTGCATACTACTCTATAGTTCGTTTCAGATTATATGCCTGCAATTTCTTATATTAAACCTGATTGATATATTAGATTTGCAGATTGCTCGATCTGCTAATGGATGACTGACAATTTAATATTCAGAAAATATTATCTTTCTGCTGATTACAATCGTGTATTAATTCTCAAATTCCATCGATGATGCCTTTTCCTTTAAGATGTCTTGCATTTTATACCCACGATGGGGCTGAAGGTCACACCTTTTCATTGTAATGCTTTCACCAAAAGACATGTTCCTTGGTTAATTGCTTAACTAATTGTTGCCATCATTAATTGCTTCAGGGATAATTAATTCCATTAATATTATCCCTTGCTGATCGCCGATTTCCTTAGAAGCATTTACTGCACTGATGGTTATCTCTAATTACCTTGCAAGAGCAAATCGTGGTTTCCCTTGCATTAATAATGATTGTTTTATACTTTTATTTTATTATTATTTTAAAATGGGATTTTCATATTTGAGGAGATTGCCACGATCTCCAAGTACATATCTCCTATTTTTTTGAAAAATGACATTCCAATACCCATCCCTATGTCTTGTTGTGCTAGTCTCTTGGTAAGTATGCTCAAGAGTTAGCAAGGGGATTAGATTGGATAGTGACTCTAGTAGTTTGACCTTACATGTATTACCATAGGTTTTTAGTTGCAGAAACAAGAACAACACATTGCTTTTTGACTAATGGATAATTCAGATCTAATTGAACAAAGGAAATATAATGTATGGCTCATTCCTTGCCATTATGATTGTTTTTGACATTTGATTAACAATTAACAAGGCATTCTTGAAGGGGCATTGTCCATTTGGTAGTCCTACTAATTACTGATGGTTTTCGCTAGAGGTAGCAAAGGGATTAGATTGGACAATGATTTTAGCAGTCCAACATAACATGCTTTGCCATAAATTTTTAATTCCAAAATGGAGAATGATACATTGTGTTTTGATTAAAGGATAATTGAGCTCTTATTGAACAAAGTACAAGAACTGTATAAGCATGCCTCAAAATCTTGATATTGAGATATGCGTATAGGGAGAACTTCTTGTTGTCTATGGGAAGCATAAGCACAAGTGGGCAATGAAACATGTGATTGAGCTTCTCAGAAGCATTTTGAACCTCAAGGGTACAAATAAAGGTGACAATTTTTGTGGCAGGAAGTTATCAACAATGCATTGCAAGTGTGGTCCTCAAGAAATCATTGGAGAATTGGTGAAGTTGCATACGAATTGGAACTTCCAGAGGGTAGTAAGATCCATAATGTCTTCCATGTTTCTTGCCTCAAGAAGGCATTGGGTCAGCAGGTTGTGGCATCTCTAGAGCTTCCACCACCTGATGGAGAAGGGAATTTGGTGTTAGTTCCTGAAGGTATTGCAGATTGGAGAGAAAGGAAGCTGAGGAATAAGGTGATTTGAGAATATTTGATCAAATGGAAAGATTTACCAGTTGAGGATGCAACGTGGGAAGGGGAATAGATTCTGTAGCACCCCAATTTGAGATTGCTAGAAGACCAACAATCTTGGGAAGGGAGGACTGTAATTTCCCTCTTCGTGTAGTGTTCACTTGTGAAGAACTTTTCTAATCTTTCTATTCCCGAGATTAGCAATAAACCAAATTACAAGGGAATATGAGAATAATTAAAACAAGGCAAAAAAAGAAGCTACAGTCCGAGAGGTTTATTTAATTATTCATTTTAAGGTGGGGCCACTTTAAGTTAAATGTCTTTCATGGTAGTTAATAAATCAAAGTATGCTTTAGTTGCTTATTCTCAGATTGGTGCGATTTATTGAGAATAGATAAGTCCGTGATTTTTCAAAGTAGAAATAAAATCCTTTTAAGAGATCGCTTGCTTTTTTGGTGAAGAAAGGATGGCAAGTTTGGCTGATAAAAAGGCTTGATTTAGGAAGAAAAGAGATTCAGAAAAAAAATTATTATCTTTTACTCTCTCATCAAGCTCTGTTGAAGATGCTTAACAGGATGAAACCCCTGTGTCGAATGGGACAAAAACCCCAATCCAAGTATTGAATTTCTCTCTGGAGCGATTGCAATATCTGTGCAAGTTTAAGGCACGAGGTTTGGAAAGTTGTTTGAGACATTGGAAGTTATTTTGAGTGAATTCTGGGGAGGAAAGCCACTATAGCTAAATCGCAGTATACTATGTGAAGGACGTGGTTTGGTCATCAAAGAACTGATACCTGCTCAGTTGCGTTGGGAGTTTGGAGACTGTTAATGCAAGTGCAACAACTGGGGAAAAATTAGAGAATCAAGCCATTGCTTCAATTAGAAATTCTGGGCGCAAACACAAACAAATTATACTTCTTTCCAACCTATCTCACAGGTTCTTTGTTGCATAAGCCATATAGTACATTGTTGCTTAGTTGTCTGTAATGTCCCCTTCTCAAGCCTGACATTTCCAGTGACCGTTAGCCTTTCTTTGGGAACCCGAAGGCTAGTCGGAAGTTAAAATTAGGGTTTCCTAATTTTGAGGAGGTCATTGCTCAGAGATGATGGATTCAATGGCGGATTCTTTCTGGGTTTTCAGAGAGCTTCGCAGGGGTATGCTCATCTCAGCATTCAGAGCATTTTCTAGAATTTACTATTTTTAGTAAATTCTATTTTTGGCAGTAAGCAGGATGGTATCAGGCAGTTGACTTTTCCCTTCAGTTGACTCAAGTGGCGGGTTCAGTTCTGGGCTTCAGAATGCAGTTCTGGGAAGTCGAGCTCATTTCACTTAAAAATAACATTATAATTAAAATGTTATTTATCACCTTGGCCTAGTCGAATGACTTAATGTCATTTTAAAAGGTGGACTCAAAGGGTGGCGCCTTCATTAAGGTTATATTTAATAATTGATGAATTCTCCAAAGTCAAAAGCAATTTAATTTGGGCGCATTTCTCAAGGTGAAGATTTAATTAAAATATGATTATTGAGCTAAGGTGAAAAGGACGCCATATTAAGGAAGAGTTAGGGTTTGAAACCTTGAGTTGGATTCTAGGGTTTCGTGAAGTCAAACGAAGCTTATAAAAAGAAGTCTTGGGCATCATTTATTCATCTTTTGTCTATGCTAATGTTATGCTGCCGAAGTGGTTGCGGGATTGCTTCGAGGAATGAATGCCTCCTAGTCTGGGCTCGACTTCGTGCTTGAGAGACAGCACCTAGTGGAGAGGTTTGCTTAGTTGAGTGTTTTGTAGTAAGTTTTGCATTTGTAGTTCAATTTCTAGCATGTTAATGAAGTTCTGGAGTTGCTGATTTAGTATAGCTGCATGTTGTATTTGCTCATAAGTCAAAAAATAAAAATATATTCGTTCTGGGTATTGGCTAGAACCATTTCTATGCCCTAGGCGCCCATTTGTGCAAATTTTGGTGATTTATAATGAAGAATCTGATTTTATCTTGTTGGTAGAACATTTCTAGAGGTTGTATCATTCTGTTCCGCCTGGCAAGTGTTTAGAAAAAAAAATACTTCAATTTATCAGCTGTTTCTTTCTCTAGTCTTCATTGTCATCATCCTAGCATTCGTTTGCATCAAGTCTCATGTCATTCTGACAAGTATTGAGTGAGTTGTGAGCATTTTAGTGGATTTTAGGGTTGCTGGTTTTGCATTTAAAGGTGCAGATCTGATTTGATCAGAATTTTAAATCTGGTTTTTGAGAGAAGAAATCAGTTTGGTATTTCCATTAAGCAAGGAGAATTCAATGGCGGATTCTTTCTGGGTTTTCAGAGAGCTTCGCAGGGGTATGCTCATCTCAGCATTCAGAGCATTTTCTAGAATTTACTATTTTTAGTAAATTCTATTTTTGGCAGTAAGCAGGATGGTATCAGGCAGTTGACTTTTCCCTTCAGTTGACTCAAGTGGCGGGTTCAGTTCCGGGCTTCAGAATGCAGTTCTGGGAAGTCGAGCTCATTTCACTTAAAAATAACATTATAATTAAAATGTTATTTATCACCTTGGCCTAGTCGAATGACTTAATGTCATTTTAAAAGGTGGACTCAAAGGGTGGCGCCTTCATTAAGGTTATATTTAATAATTGATGAATTCTCCAAAGTCAAAAGCAATTTAATTTGGGCGCATTTCTCAAGGTGAAGATTTAATTAAAATATGATTATTGAGCTAAGGTGAAAAGGACGCCATATTAAGGAAGAGTTAGGGTTTGAAACCTTGAGTTGGATTCTAGGGTTTCGTGAAGTCAAACGAAGCTTATAAAAAGAAGTCTTGGGCATCATTTATTCATCTTTGGACTATGCTAATGTTATGCTGCCGAAATGGTTGCGGGAATTCTTCGAGGAATGAATGCCTCCTAGTCTGGGCTCGACTTCATGCTTGAGAGATAGCATCTAGTGGAGATTTTAGTATGCTTATGAGTGATTCAATCATTTGTAAGTTTGCATTTGTATTTGTGCTTTGTATTCAGTTTGGTCTTGTTAAGTAAGTTTGCATATTAGAGAGTTTTCTGTATTTGCAGATTTAGCTACAGCAGATTGGGTTTTTTGTTCGTAATTCAAAAAATACAAAAATATGGGTTGTGGGTATTGTCTTATTCTATTTGTGGGGGAAGAGGGAACATATTCCTAGAATTATAGAATTTATTGTCAAGCCTTTTATTTTTAAAGAGAGGTCGAAATTCTGCTGAAGGCCGTACCATTCAGCCTGTGCATTGGCATCCGTGCAAAATAATTAAAGGCTTCTAGATCTGTGTTTTGTGTTCTATCTTAGGCGTCATCTCCATTAGAGCATGTTGCATTTTGTTTCAAGTAATTCGGGCAAGTTAAGAGAGAGATATGAGTAAATGAGTAAATTCTATAGACTGCTGTTTTTAATTCAAGAGTGCAGATTTGTCTAAAAACAGCGTTTGTATTTGAACATTGAAAGATCTATTGTGTTTGGCTCTTCTATCCATACTAAAAGAGATCATTTGATGTAATGTTAAGTTGACAAATTTCTATGATATCAGCAGGCGATTGAACATCATTTGTAAAACTGACAGTAGTACTGGCAGTCATTCTCATTCTTGTTCAAATCTGATTGTAATGTATGATTTCATTTAAAGTTATTGTAATAGTTACAGCTCCGCCCTATGGTAGCTACTTTCCCATCCTGGGTTAGCAAGCACATTCTGGGTGTCGAGTATTTCCAGTTTCAGCATTTATTTCAAGTATTGAATTCTGTAATCACTCCGTCATATGGTCGCCCCTCACTCCGCATTGGATTGGGTAGCACATACTTGATGTTGAGTTCCTTTCTGTTTTTAGAGTAGAAGATCCTCTGACCAATGCTCGCCATCATCGGCGCCATTCTGGTTAGAGTTGCTTACTTGCACGTTCTGGTTTTCTTCTCTAACCTTAACGAGTGCACTGCTTTGTAATTTGAATTTGAAAAACGAAAAAATTTGGCTCGGAATATTTCATGGAGGTGGTAGTGGCAGTGGACATGATGGTTTGGTTAATCACATCCCTGGGAGTTTCAGAGGGACTGTTGAGAGATGTTGTGTTGTGGATGCTTCCCGATATCCTTACTTCATTTTGATGGATGGATGCGAGTACCGTTTATATTGGGATCCAGGTGGCGACAGGATTGGTATTGTGTTTTGGATGGGTCCCAGTGGATTGCTTCACCACTTCTGGCATGGTGAAGTTGAGATCAGAGTAGCGCAGAGGAAGTCTGAGGGTATTAGGCATGGCAGACTTCCATTTCGAGTTTGGGATCCAGGAATATTTTGTGCAACTATGTTTATGCTGGTGCTACAGGAGTCAGTTAGAGATGTGTGGGATATTTCACAGTTCTTCTTGTGGGCCTCGCGAGGACTAGAGTTTCTTTGCAGTGGAGATTGCTTGGGGACAAGCAATTTCAGGGAGGGCGGACTGTAATGTCCCCGTTTTAGCTGACATTGCTTGTCGAGGAGTGAGCCTATCATTCTGATCCTCGTAGGCTGATAGTGGTGTGTAGAGGATCATTCGAGGCAGTTACCCGGCGTTCAGGAGCTTCATTGTTGCAGTTGTTTCAGGTTGGGCCTTTGCAGAGTCCTTCAGAATGGTTTTTCATAAACTTTCTATTTTTAGAAAGTCTGACGGGCGGAAGCTGCTATTTTTAGCAGGGCACCTGGTTCAACTGGTCAGCTCAGATTCGACCCCGTACATCAATTTGTTGGTCAGATGGAGAAATAACGGAGTGTTTAACGATTTATTAAATAATTAATATTTTGACTTTATATTAAAGTCACTTTATTAATGTATTTAAATATTAATAATTAAATGGTATATTATAAAGTATTTTTAATACTTTATAATAAAGTGAAGAAGTTGATTATAATGAATAATTATTTATTCATTTATTTGGGCGCCATTTAATTAATTATTTCTCCTAAGTCCAAATAGGTAAATTAAATCATTTATTTAAATGATTATTAAAAAGAAGGGTTTGGTCGAATTTTTCAAGAAAGCTATATATTCACAGCTAAAGACAAATCGAACGATTATGATATGATTATTCAACTTTGTCTTTTATTGAGAGCTGTGGAGTTTGTGAAGAAACTAGGGTTTCTGCACATTCGTGCATTTTTCAGGCTTTGGAGAACGATACCTCTTCAGAGTCAAGCTTTCTGAGGTTGTGAGAGATCAGCTGAAGATTGCTAAGTAAGGTGGCTTCATACAGGAGTCATATTTGTGCTTACAAGTGAAGAATCAACAAATTATTCAAGGTTTTAAGAACAGATTGCAAGTTTTCATCTGCTGCTACAGTACCCGCGTGAATAGTAAATCGCTACAGTGGCGTGAACAGTGCCGTGCTACAGTACCACGTGAACAGTACCGCGCTACAGTGGAATTCAAGTCTCGAGGGTTTATGGTTGCTAATCTTTCGTTTCCTGGGCATCTAAACTGTTGGGCATTTCTTTACCAGGTTTGAGTAATCAGAATACATGCTTGTTTCTTGTTGTAACAGTTCTTATGCAATGCACAGAAAACCTTTGTATTTCTGAGTATTATAGTTGGAAAACTTTTGTATTCTGGCTGCCAGTTAATCACAGAAAAGTGTGAATCAGTCTGAAACTTTGTGCTACTGTTATCACATTCCAGAGTGCCTAGAAATGTCTTTCTAATTGCTGTTAGTACTCAGAAAATGTTTTGAATCAGTCCCAGAATTGTTTGTAGACAAAAATCAGTATTTATAAACTGCTGCGAAGGAACTGTATGCTGTTATATTGGTGAATCACCTTGGAATCTGAACTGAGCATTGTATTTAAAGTTGATTTTGTTACCAATATCGCCCAGAATTAAGTATTGTGGTTCCTTATGGGATGTAAGACAACTTTGGTACTGTAGATTTCTTTCAGAAGTAGTGACATGATAAATCAGTCCTAGATACATTTATCAAAGCTTGTAATCAGCTGGTAATGAGTTTATGCATCATACAATAAAAGAGTTGGAGCTGCATATCAAGTAATTGTCTTTGGCTGTAGATGTTAGTTTCAATTTGAGTCAGAATCTGATTATGCATGCCGATTGTTCGTAATAATGTCTATCAGCTGAAGCGTATATTTCATGTCATTTTGGCCATAGATCTTCATTGAAAGTTACCAAAAGATTGTTGCATTGCACCCTCAGTTAGTTCGGACTTTGGCATATGTTATTAGCATTTCATTTCAGTTATTTGCACTTTACTAGGCAATATATCATTGAAGGTAAACTCTTTGAAAAAACCAAGAAAATATATATTGTGTTCAATTTGCACTCTAAAATCTGAGTTGTTCTAAGTCAATAAATTGTAAAAAGATCCAGAAAAGACACTGTTACATGTATTTTTCATTTAATGAAGATATTTGTAATCCCTGCAATACTCTGAGTGGTTTCTTTTGAAAAGCATAACTTCTATTAAAATGTAAAAAAACAAAGAAATTCTTCATACTTCCGAGAAAGTATATTTCACAGACTCGGTGAGGGTGACTCGACTTAGGACTTGGGACTTGGTGAGGGTGACTCAACTTGGGACTGGGGACTTGACGCCCGAACTTGGCGCAGAGTTGGCAAAATGAAAAACCCAAGAAATTTAGAGATTTTTAACTATTTAAAACTTGTTTCATGCACCCTTTATTAAATAAACCTTAAAGGCACAATAACATCATCAAATAGAAGCTAATTTGATCACATACACAAGTATACATTGATCACATAAGTATAAACGCAAATTGTAGCTGAGTTGTTGAAGGAAATAGCACACTAAGATATATAGCCAAAGACTCAAATGTATACAAAACTCATGGAATATGAAATCCATGACAAATGTTCCAAACAAAAATGAAACGTCAAAAGATTCAAAACAATAACTAGAAGTCTATGGCTCAAAGGAGCCTACATCCTTCTTGCAGTGCCCCTTGCGGGGATCTAGGGGCAACGCCTCCAGTGGGGCCAAGGGGCAACGTCCCTTGTGGGGGCCTAGGGGTAGCGCTCCTAGCAGGGTCAAGGGGCAGTGCCCCTTGTGGGGGTCTGGGGGCAATGCCCCTTGCAGGGCTTTCGGGGTAGCGCCTCCAGCGGGGTCAAGGGGCAGCGACCCTTGCAGGGGTTTGGGGGCAGCGCCCCTCGCGGGGTCCCGGGGCAGTGCTTTTGGCTCACTCCCTGTCGTGATACAGGGCGGATTCGAGGGGTGGAGCCCCCACCACCAAGCCCAAATTAAGACCTCCAAAACCATACAAACCTTAATGGTGTACATCATTTTGCATTCACAATAAGTAAATAAAAAACAATTTTAACTTTAAATTTTATGTAATTTTTGCACTTTTCAAACTTGCCTTCGTGAGTCTGTTTGACGAGACTAGCCCGGACTCGGTGAGTCTCACAAGGACTCAGCCGAGTTTGAGTCCGTGTCCCCCAAACTCAGCTGGGGTGACTCGACTCGGAACTCCCTAAGTCCAGGTGAGTCTCATTTCTATGGGACTCAATACACATTTTTTGGCGTCTTTCTAGTGTTGTCATTAAAAAGCCTCATTGGAGAAATCTGCAACTACTCCTCTTGAACTTCTGGAAAATGTGATGATTTATCTATTGCATGCTACCTAGGTATTAGTGATAATTTTGTTCAATACAAGTGACCCTAAGTTTGTCACTTGCCTGGAATAGGAAAATGGAGGTCCTCAATGAAATGTAATGATGTCTCAAGAAATTAAAGGCTTGTGCTAGTTACACAAGCATGTGCTCTGTAGCTTGTGATAGCTCTAATATGTCTTTCAATGTGGATTTCCTCCTACAGTTTTAGCAGCTGCACGATAACTAGGTCTTGCATATATTGCTTGTTATTTTCTGTTATTGTTAGTCCTCTTATGCACAGGGTGACCATGTGTCAGGATTCATAAGGATGCTTGTATGATAAAGTTATTAGCTGTTGCTAGAGGTAGAGGGATGAGCTTTGTGTCCTCAACAAGGAAGCTCTTTGGTGTCAAATTGGCACAATTTTATTGTTGATGTCTGGGAGGCACTAAGGACAGTCCTTGTGCTTATAGAGTTGTAGCATATAGGGGGACCATCTGTGAGTCACTGCTGAAGTTTGAGGTGATAACACATGCTGGGGTCAACCATAGTGGAGGGGAATTATTGTGTGTTAATGACTCTTATCCTACTACAGTGGTTGCATGGGCATGTCCGCTAATGGATTGCATTTCTGTAGGTTTGCATTCATGGATTGCTTTTACATGCCGACTTCATCTATTAGGGGTTCTTTGATGCATTGTGTTTCAGGTAGAAGATCACTATCGTGACACATTTAACTGTATAAGAATGCAATATGTCATATTAATGAATGACAATATGTATGATCTTATCAGTATATTAATATGATTAAAACTTTTGGTCCACATCATGTTAATTTTCTGATTCATTTCAATTGCCACGTTGTTTGCACACCTGGTACATTCATAAATCCCTATTTGATACATCCCTAAATCCTTTAACTTTGAAATTTGGCACATGCATGCCTAACATATGCCTACATCCATTCTGCATGTGAGGCAACTTTAGGCTTTTGGTGCTTGAAGTTTATCTCTCCATATTTTATTGGAGCTTGTACAACATGTCAATGCTTTCCCTTTATTTTTTCTGGGTCTACACTGACAATTAAAAGATTTCTACATAATCTAACTATGAATGTTTTCTTTCTAAAGTATTTTGGCTTTTGCTGAAATGGATGTTGAAAAAAGTGAATGAAATTGGTCTATGAACTTGTAAAGTGATTTCCTAATGAAATGCATATGAAATCAGAAGGATTACTGAGTCAGGAAAAAACTAACATTGACTATTCTGTAAATTTGATAGTTATAAAATAAGAGTGTATTGATAAGAAATATATCTAGGAATAGTTAGTATTGCAATTAAAGAAATTGTGTTTCTAGTTGCATCCTTGACTAGAACTGTAGTTTGTTCTAATTAAGTTTTGAGATCTTGTTGTACCTTTAAATGAATGTTTTGCATGATCTTTCAGGTTGGTTTGATTCCAGATGACAGGTTGGTGGATTTACTTGACTTGGCATTGTCTGCAGACACTGTAAATACGGTCAAGTGTTTAAGGGAACTTATGGAGGCAGGGGTGGAACCATTGGCCCTGATGTCACAGTTAGCAACATTAATAACTGATATTCTTGCAGGAAGTTACAAACTCTCTGAAGAAGGGCACAGGAAGTTTTTCCGGAGAGAAACGTGTAAGTAACTGCTTAGTGCTTCTCTGCTTCTCGTGTCAATACGAAATATTTTTTTTCAATTCTTAGTGGACTGTATTTTGTTACCATACATGGTGTTGAGAAAAATTGACTGGTCTATTGTATACATGGTCAAAGGAATACCTGAAACTTGCCTTCTTTTCTTTCTGTTATCACTTGGTCTGGGACATTGTAGGAGCTTCAAATATTCCCCTCAATTTAATCTGGTTCTGCCCTTGTGTCTGATTGTACAGCATAGAATTTTGACTATGTTTTACTCACCACCACACATGTACATGTGCATTTTACATTTTAAGTTAATCAAGTTAAAAACCTGTTTATTATTTGTTTCATCTAACTTTATGTACTTATGCATTGGTTTGATATCACTTGCCTTAACTGGTTGTAAAACATAGTTAAAATTCTACACTGTACAATCAGACACAAGGGCAGAACCAGATTGATATCAAACCAATGCACATGTACATGTACATTTTACATTTTCAGTTCATTAAGTTAAAACCCAGTCTATTATTTGTTTCATCTAACTTTATGTATTTGCGCATTGGTTTGATATCAGTTGCCTTCAATAATTGGATCTTTGCATCTTATTAAGCTTCTTACTTGGCAGTTTTCAAAATTCTATTTCAGGGCTTGACTGTTTGCCTATGCAGCTCTTATTTCTGAGAAAAAAAGTGTTACTTTGGTCTCAGATAGTATGGTGTTCAGGAAGGACTTTTAATGCTAATCTGAATAAAATTTAGTGTGCTTCTTTATGGCATTTTATTTTGTCGTCTAATTGTTGGAGTAGAGTTGCCATTGACTTGAAAGTGAAACAGTGGCAACATCTTACAACTGATGAAAACTAGCCTTCTTGCTAAACAGGAACCTACTCTAAGCTATTTTGGAACATTTATTAAACTTAGCTGGCTTCAATCAACCATCAAGAACAAGAATGATGCGTAATGACTCCAATGAAGCAATACTATATCATTAACTTGAAGGGCTCTTGTGAAGGTCACCCTCTGGCAGTTGTTGTAGAGAAATGTTATCAAGAAACCATTGTCTACGCCAACAATGTGTGGCAATTTAATCAAAGGGCATTTGAATGTAGTTTATTTAGTCTGATGTTTATGTGTTGAAATCAACCATAGTCAAAGATAGGTAGCAGATCTGAAATTGCCCCATATCAATGGCATATCCTCAAAGATGTATCGGAAACCACAGCTTATCTACCAATGATAAATACTGGAGGAACTTGGACCTTTGATCAGACAATAGAAAGTTAGAAACATTATTCTTTGTCCAATTTGAGTGAGGTTTTGAAATTTTTCTATGCATCTGTGGCATCCAAAGTCTGGCAAACCAGTGATTTAATAAAAAAATACATCAATCTTGCATACTCTATGGAATGGTAACTTATAACCACATGCCTGGGTATGTGTAGAGGTGCTTCCAGATAAATTATACTCAGAATCTCAGGGTCCAGCAAGAACCTAAAAGGTGATTTATGGGATTATATCATTTAAAGGCTAACAATGTCTTGAATATGAACATTTTGCTTTTGTAGGGATCAACGAATCAACATCAACAGGTTGTTGTCTTGACTTTCAACCCTTGTAACAATTTTTGAGAATTTAGTGTTATTCCTAACTGTAGTGTTTGCTAAATTGCTACTAGAATTTCATGGAGCTGGAGAATTATATACCATTTTTAGTAATCTCAACTCCCACTCACTTTTAATAAGTTTTTACTCTTTCCTCTTTTTGGTGATACAAAATTAAAACGCTAAATGGACTCTAGAAACTAAATTTCTGCTATTTTTTGAAGCTTGTCCAAGGATTTTTGTTTTTGATGTTTATGGGTTTGTTAAGTTAATATTTTCACCAATTCGACTCTACCTTGAAGCGACCTGCATTTAACTTGTTATTGAGAGTAAGGCTTAGAAATAAAAGAAAGTTTTTTTGTTTATGTGCTGCCAAATGGGCAAGTTTTTCCTTATCCCTTATGTTAAAAACTAGTGTCTATCTAAATGTGTTATTTACAGTCACAGGTGTATACCCCAGATAAACAAGTACATGCTTCTATTTTTTTTATTAAATCTTTTTACTGGGAAACATCAGTGTAATTACAAGTTTTTTTGTTTTTGTTCTCTTGCATATTCATGGACATTTGTGTTTGATTTTTGTCAGTTGCATTGATTAATTGTTAGATAAGTTGTCCATTCTTTTGTTTTCATGGACCTAGTTGTAATTCCTTATAATCATAGAAAGTGAGGTTGGTTTCTTTGGGGCTTGCAGTCATACTGGAAAACATGTTAACCACACACAGATCCATTGTGGCTGCTTATACACTGCATTTATTACCCTAAGCAGACATTATGTCATTAATTTTTTTTCTCAAGAAAATAATATTCATGTTTATTGGATGAATCTGATTAGCAAGTGCGGAGAGAATCATTAGCTATTATCTTGTATCCTTTCTTTTGCCTACTAAAATCCTAAATCATGCTCCAGTGGCCTATTTCTAAAACACTGCTTACTTTATAATTTTAATTCATTTTGCAGTGTCTAAAGAAGAGATGGAGAGATTGCGGCAGGCATTGAAGACACTTTCCGAGGCTGAGAAGCAGCTTCGGTTGTCAAGTGATAGAACAACGTGGCTAACAGCTGCTTTGCTTCAGCTTGCTCCAGATCAGTCATATATGTTGCCAAGTTCCTCTGCAGGTACCAGTTTCAGGCAGAGCCCTATAGCACGGAATCATACAAGTGAAAAGCAAATGACCGATAGAGAATCTGTGGATGCTAGACGGGACCATAAAGATGATATCTTTGAGAATACACAAATCAAAGATTTCAGAACAAAGAAAGACATCATTTCTGCTAAGAGTACGAAGGATCCTGGTTCCGCCAGCCATGGTGGAAGCAGAGCTAGGGGCAATTCATCAATTTTATCAGAGAGAAACAAAAGTTTTGAACATAATGTGGATTCAAAGATTATTGGTAAGAAAGCAATGCCAACAACCTCATTTGCATACTCTATGGAGGTAAATGAAGCAGGGTTGAGGCAATTTATCTGCAGAAGTCCATCTAAGCTTGAAGATATTTGGGGAGGAGTTCTGGAGAAGATCCATGCAAATTCCTTGAAGCAATTTTTGCGTGTACAAGGAAAACTCTTTTCAGTCTCTTTTGGAGCAGGTCAGTTATTTTACAATGGTTGAAGTTGTCTGTACTGAATTTCTAGACACAAATTTGTTTAGTAGGTTATCTTGTTTGAATTCTTTCATAAAATTTAATATTAGATGATGGAGTTTGAATAAGTGAAATTATTGAAGGAAATGATTTGTGTATTTTAATCATAATGTTTCCTCTTTTATCGTCAAGCATGTCTAAGATGAATTTCTTCTACTATTAACTCATACTGATGTTCATGCAAATTTAGTGCATCTTCAGCGTTTCCTTTAGGTTCATTTCATCTAAAACCCCACCATCCCTGTGGGCAGGTCAGATTTTCTTAAAAGATACTTTAGACCTTTAACTTAACTACATCACTCTAGATAAAACTTGTATGACTTTGGATGGCACGTCTATTCTTTGGCTCTATTCTTCTAAGGATTGTTTGATGGCCATGAGAGCTAAGAATAAGTTATTTATCCTTCCAAGAAAGATTTATTTGGATGAAATTTTGATTTAAAGTAGAGTTTCAGAAAGCCCACATGTCGTGGCTGAAAGGGAATGCAACACACAATTAGTATTGTAAAATGGAAAGGCAGTTGATTCATGATTTCTAGGGTGATTATGTTCTTGGCCTACCAAATAATGGTGCTCATAGGTTCTATAGGCTGTGGTAGGTTTTCTATCACTTGTTGAATTGTAATGGTGCAATGCACTATTGCTACTGTTTAGGTTCTTCTCTCCTCAAGGTATCTTATCCTTTTAACCGAGGCCCATTAGAGAAATGAATGGGCCCTCCCTTGATTAATGGCTATTGTTTATCATTGGGTCTCATCTTTTAGATAGGAAAATGGAAGATATGATGGTGTGCACATATTTGATGGTGCAACTTGTTTCTTTTGTGATTATCTCCAATCTAAGGTTTTATTTGTATCTTCTAATGGGCATTTTGAATAGATGTCCAAAGGAAGCTATTCCTTCCTTTATTATGTTGAGAGGCGTAACTTATGGCTACATTTGGGGTAGGTGTAGCATAATGTCTGTGAAATGTTCATAGTAATGGCTGGCATAAAATAATAATCCAAATAAAAAATTTATAATATTATACACACACACACACACACACACACACAAAGTTACCGATACGTAGCTAAATGGCCTCAAGTACAATACGGAAACGAGGTACGATATAGGTACGAAGCAAAAACATCTACAATACGTAAATGAGACTGTGGAAATGACCAGGAAATGGAAATGAGATCATGAGTACGAAATTTCATACTTGGTTCAAACCCGGACCGAATCCATGCATTCAAACGCCTAGGCTATGCTTTTTCCAATGAATTTGGCATTTTTTATTATGTTTTTGACTTTTTGTTGACTTCTAAACAATTAAATATTCTTTCTAACCCTAATCTTTGCCTCCAAACACATCAAATAGGTAAAAACATACTCATTTAACAATTTGTGAATGAAAAACAAGTTTTTTTGCCTCCATTGCTGAACTTTCTCTTTTGCTTGCACAAGCTTGAATAGACTTGAAGGCTGATCATTGATTGTTCGAAGTTGGTTGTTGTGCTATTTCTAAGCACTTGCAAGTGTCCGTTCATTGCCAAGAAGATTGTAGAGCAAGATTTCTTCAAAAGAGATAGGTTTTTTTGAAGTTTTTTTAATTTTATTTTTTACATGTTTTTTACAACAAATGTACTATTTTGTTTTGTTTTTAAGTTTTTGTTTTGTTTTCATTCTTCTAAGTGTCTATAATGCATGTTCAATTTTTTCAGTTTTTTGAAATTAATTAGTCTTTTAGTTTCAATACCAAAATTATTTCATGTGTTGTGCCTTAGGTATTACAATGGCAACCGCTTCTAACTCCTCAGGCTCACATCAATCTCGTTTCAAAATAAACAAAACCTCTCCCCTTAGGAAATATGTAGAAATGGTTCAACAAGTTCCAGGTGGTGGAGTATATGTTTGGATTTGTAGTCATTGCCATGTTCAATATACGAGCTCATATAGTCAAGTGAGAGGGCACTTGTGTGGGATCCTTGAACTAGGCATCAAAGCTTGTCTAGGTGAAAATAACCAAGGCATTCCAGATCATATAGTGTTGGGATATATTGCTGAGCAAGAAAAATCAAAACAAAAAGCAACCAATTTTAAAACAAGCCATCCTTTGAGGAAAGGATCTCGATTGATGAAGCCCCCTACACTGCCTTATCATTTTCCACTTATAGATAGCCATCCATTTATGTCCATCCCACAAGAGCAAACCATGCCCTCTTCAAATAAAAGATCTAAGGGAACATTGGAAACTTCATTTCAGAATGAGGCAAGAGATTGCTGATCAAGACATAGCAGTGTGTCTATGCCAATGGATTAGCATTCAACGTTGTTCGTTCACCATATTGGCAAAAAATGAAGTCTATTAATGAGGTTCCAAAGGGGTATAAGGGCCTAGGTTTTGAGAACGTGCGTAGCACCTTATTGGAGAAAGAGGTGAAACATGTAGCAGACTCTTTGCAGCCCATAAGGGATTCGTGGATCGAAACAAGGGTGACCATCATTTTTGATGGATGGAAGATGCAAAAAATCGCCCATTGATCAATGTTATTGCCATGTCACCTAAAGGGGCATAGTTTTTGAGAGCAGTGGATTGTGAAGGATAGGTGAAGGATGGTCCATTGATTACTAACATCCTTTGTCAAGCTATTGAAGAAGTGGGCCATCAAAATGTTGTGCAAGTTGTAACTGACAATGCCAAAAATTGTAGGGCTGCTGGGTTATTGATTGAGGAGAAGTATTCACACATTTTTTGGACACCTTGTGCTGTCCACTCCTTCAATCTAATGCTACAAAAAATTGGAACCAAAATTGAGTGGATCAAATAGGTGTATGTTGAGGCCGAAGACATCCAAATGTTTGTCACAAACCACCATATGACACAAGGCATCTTTAGACAATTCTCAAAATTGGAGTTGTTGAAGGTAACCTAATTCTCAATATTTTTAATTTTTTTTCAATTTTAAATTTTGATTTTGTAAATTTAAATTATATTTTAATTTTAATTCTGAATTTCAAATAGGTTGCTGAGATCTATTTTTCCTCCAACGCAATTGTGTTGAGACGACTTATGAATGCTCGTGAGGCACTTTGTAATATGGTCATCGACCCTAATTGGTCCGTATGGAGGCAATCTAGCACTGAAAGGGCAAATAGGGCCAAGCAAAGGATCCTAGATGATAGTTGGTGGGATCATGTTGAGTATCTCGTCAGTTTCATTGGGCCCAAATTGAACATGATCCGTTATACTGACATGGATAGACCATGTATGGGCAAAGTATATGATGGTATCGACTCAATGATTGAGAAGATGAAAACCATCATCAATGCAAAAGAGGAAGATCCTGAAGAAAAGTTCTTCAAAGAGCTACATGAAATCATTGTAGATAGATGGAACAAAATGACCACTCCGTTGCATCTTCTCACTTTTGCATTGAGTCCCAAATATTATAGTGCTGAGATACTTTCTGCTTCATCCAAAGTTGCTCCATACAGAGATGTTGAAGTGGCTCAAGGGTACAAGGCAATATTTCATAGACTCTTTAGCAATCGTGACCAACATGATTGAGTGAGGGCTGAGTTCATGGGTTTTGCATGCTCCAGTGATTGTGGTCTTGATGCTCTTCGAGACAAGTACAGGGTGGACGCTCATAGTTGGTGGTACTTCCATGGCCAAGAATACACTCACCTCCAACCTCTTGCAATAATTTTTTTATCCCAAGTAAGTTTTATAGTCAAACTCTTTTATCTTTTAAATTTAAGTTTTATATTTTGTAATTTTAATTTTAATTTATATTTTATTTAGTTAAATTTTGTAACTCTTAACTATTTAATTTGGTCTTAATAGGTTGCTAGTTCAACTTCTTTTGAGAGGAATTGGAGCACATACTCCATCCACTCAATAAAGCACAATAGGTTGCATTCAAAAAAGGCAAAAGACTTAGTGTATGTTCATTCAAACTTGCGCACACACAAACAAAGTTCCTATGAAGGAGACTCAAGGAGTTGGGATATTGAGCCAGAGCGTATTGACTTGGATGCTTCCACAAGTCACTTAGCTGCACTTGATATTGATGATGACTATGAGCTTGAGGCAGCTAATGAGCATGAGACTGGTAGTGTCAGTGCTAGTGGCAGTGCTTGTGCGAGTGCCACTAACGCTATTTGTGGTTCTACACAAAATGCAGAATCTAATATGGATGCTGATGATGCTTTTTTTGATGACCCATATGATTCAGATTGATCAATGATCAATAATGGCTGATTGTAAACACTTGACATTTCTATGTTTGAACTTTAATTTATAATTTTATATCATGACATTTGAGTATCACTAATATTTTAATATTTAATTATGAAAGTGGTGGTGTATTTTTGCTATTTTATTTGACTATTAATATGGTGGTGTATTTTGAACTTAATTACTACTACAAATATGTATATATTTCTGATTTTTATATGTTTTTGTATTAACATACCCAAAACGTACCCAAACCCCAATTTTTTTTTGACCGAATTCCTGTACCAGAATCTCATACCCGTACTCGAACCCAAAAACGAACCGGTAACTTAGTGTGTGTGTGTGTAAGAAAGTGCCAAGGTAGTCTACCTCTAACTATACACAAGTATTTAGTTTACAAATATTAGCACTTTTTTGTTTACTTCTAATGTTGCCATTTAAATAATGGTTATTGTCTTCAATTTTTTAAATATAGTGTAAAAGGTACTCTTTATGCAACTAATATATAAGGCACTCAATCATAAAAATAAAAATAAAAATAAATAGTTATTACCAAATTTTCTTCAACGCTTGGTTATTTCAAATTTAGCTTAAGTATACCACTATTGCTACAAATAGCTGTTAATTAAATAAAAATGATGTGCTCTTATTTAGGTAAATTTGATTGGAGCTATCCTATTTCGTGTAATAATTATGTCCAATAAGGAAAAGGTATTTTAAAGGTTATTAAGGATGGCAGTTAACATCAATGCATCATTAGTTGTGTTTTGCAAGAAATATAAATATTCAATTCTAAAGAAATAGAAAATGAGGTCAAAGTGATTCTATATTAATCTTTCTAGTCTCAAATGCTTATTTCAAGATCAAATGGCATTCTCAATAACCTAGGAATTGATTTCCAAGTAGCCTTTGTGTATTGCAATGTTAACCAACAACTTTTTTGAAAAATGCAATAAAAAAGTGTGGAGATCCGATAAGGTTGGAAAGCTACACTTTTTAGTTTTAGTTGTTTTATTTTCCAAATGCTAACCATTTCTATTCTTTTTCTCTTTTCTTTTCTCAAAAGGCAATTGGACTTCTATTTTCTTCCATTTGTTTTTAAAAATTGCGGGCCTTAGAATGAGTCTTCAGATAGAGAGATGGCTAATTACATAACTCCAAAATAAGCATCTTAAAAAACTATTGTTATGTAATATGAAACTTCTAAGATTGGATTCCCATAAAAATGTTGTAGTCTTTGAGTGAAATGTGTTATGCAACCGCCCATGAAGGTTGAAGGTACATCTAGTAAGTTGGGATCAAGACTAAATTATAGGTAACTTTTGTTAGAAGTTCACTACATGACATTTACAAATTAAACAATAGTATGCTATATATAATTGACTAGACCATTTATAAAGTAGAATTTGGAAGAGTTGTAAGAGTAAACCCCTCTAATACAAAGGAGCCTCCTAAGTAGGAATTTGGTGCACCAATAGTAACCTAAGAATTGATTTCCAAGCAGTCTTTGTGTAGTGCAATGTACAAAATATAGCCAACTCTTTTTTTTAACTGCAATAAAGAAGTGTGGAGATCCCGTGAGCTTGGAAAGCTACACTCTTTAGTTTAGTTGTTTTATTTTCCAAATGCTAATCACTTATATTCTTCTTTTTTTGTTTTCTTTTCTCAAAAGGTAATAGGACTTCCATTTTCTTTTGTTTGTTTTTAAAAATTGTGTGCCTTAGAATGAGTCCCTTGGATAGAGAGATGGCTAATTACACAAGTTCATAATAAATAGCTTAAACAACTAGTCTTATGTAATATGAATTTTTTTAGATTAGATTCCCCTAAAATTGTTGTGGTCTTTAAGTGAAAGGTGGGATGCAACCACCCATAAAGGTCCAAAAGTACACTATCTAGTAAGTTGGGATTAGGACTAAGTTTTAGGTAACTTTTGATAGACATTCACTAAATGACATTGAGTACAAATTAAACAATAATACTCTAAATATAATTGATTGGACCATTTATAAAGTAGAATTTGGAAGAATTGTAAGTTGTAATAGTAAACTCCTCCAATACAAAGGACCCTTCTAAATAGGAATTTGGTGTACCAATGAGTTTTATTCCCAAAATTATCCTCTTGTTATATGTATATAAATGATTCATTATGTTTTATAGTTAACTAGGGTTTTCCCATGTTCCTCTCAGTGTTATGTTTTCATTTAATCTATGAGTTGTCTCAAATTCTTCATATGTGGTTTTCTTATAAGATTAGATCTTAGATCTTGCACTTAAACTTAGTTTTGGAAATTCGCTCTCTTATATGATCCATAATCTGTAGTATCTATTTTATTTTTAGTATTTCAAACTTAGGATTTGATTTATCTTATCATTAGATATTGAAAAATTTAATGAACTTACAATACAAGACTTCAAAATTGTTCATTATAAAAATAAATAAATAATTATATGTCAAAAATGATTAATGTCGAGGTCAGATTGTTGGTGTTCGCAAAAGTGAAGGATAAGGTAGAAGAGACTCCTGTTTCCCAGCAAGTCTAAAGGAAAATTGGGCTTCCTAGTTTGGAGTTTCAGAGATTGGACCTTGGGCTTACCGTTCATCGTTTACCAGAAACAAAGGAGTTAGTCAAATTTCACTAAGTCTAATCGGGTTTCAGACTTTGGGCTTTGTGGTTGCGGCTTGCCATGATTAAGCGGTGTAAAGGGTATGAGGGATCCTCGATCCCCGACCTTCGAAAAAGGGAAGCTGTAAGAAGGTTTCACGAGTCGGCAATGAGGCTTGCACTCTACATGAAGATGGTAGCAGGTAAAGAGGACGCACGAACCTTGACCACCGACAAGATTGGACTTCGTTGCAAAGATTAGACTTTGGGTTTTGTGGTTGCGGCTTGCAATGATTAAGCGGTGTAAAGGGTATGAGGGATCCCCGATCCTCGACCCCCAAAAAAGGGAAGTAGCAAGAAGGTTTCGCGAGTCGGTGATGAGGCTTGCGCTCTACATGAAGATGGTAGTCGGTAAGGAGGATGCGTGAACCTTGACCACCAACAAGGTGAATGCAAAGCTAGTGTTTTCGGGTTTTGACGTTTGGTCATGCTTCATAAGTTCTAACATGCATTTCATGGAAGTGATATGAAGGAATTGAGACTCCCGACTCTCGACAAGTCTAATGGCATGACGGGCTTCTCAGACTGGACTTTCGGAGATCGGGCACTTTTGTAATTACTTAGGCCCTCTTGGGCACTTTTGTAATTATTTACTATTATTATTAATATAATATATAGGCTATTAGCCTTTTGCCAAAAAAAAAAATGATTAATGTCTTATTTTACTAATAAAAGCTTTGTAAATAAAAAATGTGATAATTGATGGTTTAGGTTTTTTATTAAACTAAAATATAAAATAGCTCTCTTACTAATAGGAGCTTTTACTTTTAACCAAGTGGAAAATGTGTAAGTCTTGATAGTGGTTCAATATAATCTACTCACAAGAGGATGCCATGGGTTGGAAAAAAAATTGAGTGGAGAAGAATAAATGGTAGCAAAGAATACGAAAGTGTTGCCGGGGCGAACATAGACCTTTCAACAGGCCCGTGTCAATGTTGATAGAGTGGAAATATTGGAAATAACCAAGTTTGAGGTTGTTGCTAAATATGGATGGGCCATCCAAGCACAAGGTGAGGTAGTTGACAAGCATATTGAGGCTTTCACGGTTATATCCTTGATCCCTAATGTTGCCATGTAATCTATGTTAGGTAATGAGTAACAAAGGTTAAAGAATGTTGGAATAAATCAAAAACTTTGCAATAGATGGTGCCCTCTTTTCAATAAGGCACAAGAAGATGCAGAAAAATGCTCCAAATTTGATAGTTGGAATGGGTAACAAGCTGATTTAGTACAATGATGATGGTTAGCAAGTTAAAGATCTCGATCTTGAAGGTGGTTTTCCTAAGAAATTAGACAAATCAATTAATACTCATTTGGGCCTTTCTTTTGGTAAGGAGGATGAGATATGTTTTTGGTCATCCTACAATTCCTATGAATTCTTATCAGAATGGTGGGTAAGAGAATGTGTGGATGATAGGGTTAAGTCTACTAAGAATGAAATCATTTAGGCTTTGAACACCTTGGATAGGAAAGAGATAGTGTTGAGAAAAGGGAAGGGAAAACAATCCTAAATTGGTGATCATATGCTAGCCTTTTCTATATTAGGTTTGTTTTTGTAAGATCTAGATATATGCAATACTTTGTCTTTCTTGCTCCAAACAAGCATTTTTTGTATGATGTATCTTTTAAATTATGTTTAATTGGAGCTTTGTTTTGTTAAGGTGTGTACTCTAGTCACTTGTGTGAGCTATATTTGTACAAAATATCTAATATAAAATAAATAAATAAAATATTCCAGTTGAGAGCAATATTTCATAAACATATTTATTATTAACTAGGTTTTGGGACTTGGGTGATATTCACTTGTAGAGAGTCTTTGTAGAAAGAGTTTGTCTACATACTTTAATATGGCAATATGCAATGAAGTTATAGATGTAGTGGTACAAAAAACATGGTGATTTACATGTGGTGATGCTAAGGCAGATGATATAGTACAACATACATGTTGGTTCAAATGTGGTAGTGCTATGACAACAACTAGAAGGCATTTGAAGAACTCACAACTACATATGGAAGATAGTTTTTGCTAGAAGCATGAACAATGATGTTGTAGTAGTTGCCACAAAGCTAGAGTTCTTGTGGCACAATCTAAGAGTAGGATAATGTTTTGGAAGGTGGTATAAGGTTTCACAAACAGTCAAAAGTAAGATTATGTTTGTATGTGCTACTGCAAGTGAGGAGCTAGTAGTGGTGGCTATACCAGGAACATGCTTATATTGACAGTGTTTAAGGATAGAACTATTAATTCATAGAGTGCAACAATGACTACGTATACAAGGTCATTATCCATGTTGAGACATAATGTTAAGTGATATGTGTAGTATGCTAGTGTCATATTATGGGTGGATTATAGTTGTATGTCTCTTGGTATTTCATGTGTTGGACAATTAGACATTTGTATTCCCATGTGAATGTCTATATGTATCATTTCATATAAAAACACTAAGGTTAGAAGGTTAGACTATTGTACAAACATTAGTATGAAACATTAAAGTGATTGTAGAAGAATTATGTTGTAGATTGAGAATCTGTTAAAAGAACTTGTTGTATTGAATCCCTGATTCTGAATAATATAATTGTGAGAGTCTTGGTGGCGGGTTTTCTCTTGAAAGGGTTTCCCATGTAAATCTTTGGGTCTTGTGTAATCTTGTGGCTGCATACTATTCCATTTACTTAAACCCTACATTGATTGATTTTGTTGTAGTTTGTGCATAACTAGGCACTAGGGAAAGCTTTGAAGGACTTTTTGAAAAACAATAATAAATCTATGGCTAGCACATCATGGCTGAAATTGAAAGATTCAATGGTTAGGACTTAGAATCATGGAAGTTGAAGATGGAGGATCTTCTAGTGGAAAGAGATAAGTGGGTTGTAGTATCTTCTTCCACCAAATCCTCAGGCAAACCCTTGGGTGAATATGATGAAACTTCGGTAAAATTGGTTAAGAAACCAAGAAGTACTATCCATTATGTTTGTTAGATTCTGCTTTAATAAATGTGTTTGAAGAGCAAACTACAAATTAATTATGGAAGAAGATAGGCGTGTTATATCACAATAGGAGTTTGGTTAATAATCCTATAATGAGAAAGAAGTTATGTAATCTTAAGTTGAAATAGGTAGGCTCAATTATTGATCAGTTGAATTACTTTAATATGATATAAGTCAATTTGAGTCAATGATAGTCAAGATGGATGAAGAGGACAAGTACATTGTATTACTTTGTTCCTTAATTGATTCATGGGAAAATTTGATTATGTCTATTAGTAGTGATCATGCCTTGCTGAATCTAGAAAATGTTATTGGCATTTTGTTAAGTGAGGAAATTAGGAAAAAATCCATGGATGATAATTCCTCTGATGTTCTATTTGTTAGAAGTAGGCCTAAGGAGATGAAAGGTAAGAATAGTGGAGATAAGAAGTCTAAGGGTAAAGACAAGTCTAAATTTACAAGTAAATCTAAAGGAAAATATTGGAATTGTGGCAAGCAAGGTCACATAAAGAAAGATTGGAATTCTAAGAAGGATGATATTTTTTTGAAGTCCTTTGGTAATGATCAATATAGTAGTGATCATTTATTGTTGCTAATGTCATTAGTGGTGATTCTTGGTTGATCGACCTTGTTGCTTCCTTTCACATGACCTCATAGAAAGTTGTACTCGGACTACACCATGTGTAATGAAGGACATATTTTTATTAGTGATGACAACTCCTTGAAGATGATTGAGGAAAAGTGAAGGTTGCATTCATGGATGGTAGAGTAAGTACACTCTCAGATGTTTTGCATATTCTAGGTTTGGCTAGAAACCTAATGTTTTTTTGTCTAAAATGGTGGACTCAAGAATTCATGTTGCATTTGATGTTAAAGGTTGTAGGTTGGCAAGAGGTAATTTGATGCTTGCTAAAGGAGTGTGGGATGTTACTCTATATAGGTTGGATGCATCAACATTATTTGGAAGTGGTAATATAACTACATTTGAATCAATCTTTTTGTGGCATTTAAAGCTTGTCACCTTAGTGAGAAAGGTCTAGAAACCCTGGTAGATGGCCTTGTTGATTATTCTGTCGGTATTGGCTTTTGTGAGCATGTGTGCTGGGAAAACAAAAGAGTGTGTTTTAATTATGGAAGAACTACAATAGAGGAGATTTGGGAGGTAATACACAATTGTGTTTGGCCCTGTGTATATCAATTCCATTGATAAGTCTATGCTATGTATCATTCGTTGATGATTATTCTAGGTACTCTTGGGTATATTTTATTAAGAAAACATCTAAGGCATTTCTCAAGTTTAAGGATTTTAGGGCTCTTGTTGAGAGTTGGACTGATAAGAAAATCAAGGTATTAAGGACTGATAGTGGTGGTGAATTCTGTTTTAAAGAGTTTGAAACATTTTGTAAGTACACTAGACACATTACAAAAAAAATGAAGTGGCTGAAAGGTTGAATAAAACCTTGTTGGATTAGGCTAGAAGCATGTTGAGGAGTGTTGGCCTAGGACAAGAATTCTAAGATGAAGCTATAAGTATCACATGTTGCTTGAAAAACAGATCTCCTATTTTGTGCTACAAAACAAGAAACCGTATAAAATGTAGATTAGCAAAAAACAAATTGTGACACATTTGAGAGTCTTTGGTTGCGAGGCATTTGTTCAAGTACCAAAGAAGAAGTGATATTTCAAGGTGAAAAGGTGTATTTTCATTAGTTATGGTGAGAATGTTAAAAGGCTATAAACTTCGGAATTTGAAAACATTGAAGGTTATCTATTCAAGGGATGTTACATTTAGGGAAATTAGAATCTTGTTCAAGGAAGAATAGTCAAAGAAGAATGAGAGGGAAAAGGTGCATTTTGAAACAAAATTAGAGTAGCAAGATGCATTTGGAGTTGAACAATAAAGTGGACATGACACTTTGGAAGAAGAAGCAAGCACATCTTGTGCAAACTCTAAAGAATAACAAGGTGCAGATGTATAAGAAAATCTTCATCAGTAATCATGAGAAAGTCTACAAGGCAGCAAAGATCACCTAATAGGTATAGTCCTCTATATTTTTGTTGTGCGTTTTCTTTTTAATATTGATAGTGAACCAAGTTTTGTGGAAGAGGTTATCACTTCCAAAGAGAAAAAGTCTTGGAAGAATGTCATGTATGAGGAGATGATGGCATTGAAGCAATGCAAGACTTGGAATTTGGTCAATTTGTTTGAAGATAGGAAAACAATTGGCTACAGGTGGGTGTTCAGGGATAAATTTAGAGAAAATAGATCACTTGAGCAATACAAGATGTGATTGATGGCAAAGGGATATTCCAAAGTTAAGGGAATTGACTTTGGTGAGATCTTTTCTCTTGTTTCTAAGTTGAGTTCTATTAGGGCATTATCCATACTTGCGACATTTGATTTGGAGATTGAATGGATGAATGTCAAGGCAACTTTCTTACATGGAGACTTAGAGGAGGAAATATTCATGGAACAACTTAGATAATTTAAGATGAAAGGTAAAGCAAATCTTGTATGGAAGCTAAAAATGTCACTGTATGGATTAAAGTAGTCCCCATCTATATGGCACCAAAAGTTTGATACGTGCTAGAATTGGTTTTTTGAAGAAGTGATGTTGATCATTATGTGTTTTTTAAGCAAGTCAATGGCAACATTCTGGTTATTGTTTTATACATAGTTGAAAATCTCTTTGAGTAATCGACAAGTTTTAAAAAAGTCTTCAAGTTTTTTTTAACGGCGAGTTTTTCCCACATTTACTCTCCGAAAATGCTCACTGAATAAAGGAGAAAAACTCGCCTAGTTTTTGGCGAGTTTTTGCCAAAAACTCAACGAGTCCACAAAAAAAACTCACCCGTCCAAAAAAAAGGTCTCCCACGGTTGCTAAAAAGGTATTTTCATTTCATTTGATTTTATAGGTACTGTCCAAGTCCAAGTTTCCAAGTTTTCTTACAAGTATTCATCTATAATATTGTCTAGTTCAATCTCCTCCAGTTTTCACTAGACATGGGAAGAGGAAGATGTGAATTAAAATTTGTTAAATATATTAATGTAGTATTTACTTTCAGTTTTACAAAAACAATTTGCTATTTTCATTTTGTTTTAGACTATTAGTATTAACTCATTCCACATGAGGAATGCCGTTTTGTACCCAATTTGCTTTCAAATCAATCAAATACAACTAGACTCAACTGTTTCTTTTATGTACTCATTTATTGACTCATTGGATGCATCTTATCATTGAATTTTGCAAAAAAGTGCAATTTTAATGGAATATAAGCAATTTTTTAAGTTGCTGAGTTTTTTGCTGAGCTTTTGCTGAGTCGTGTATTTTGGGCTTGGCGAGTTTTTCAACTATGGTTTTATATGTTGATGATACACTAATCATTAGAAAAATAAGACATTAATTCAAGAACTTAAAACTCAATTGTCTAGTAAGGTTGACATGAAAGACTTAGGTGCTGCTAGATACATACTTGGTATGGAGATATACAAGGATAAGACCAATAGTAAACTGTGGCTAACCTAGAGGAAGTATCTTGAAACTATTTTGCAGATGTTTGGAATGCAAGATGGTAAACTGGTAAGTATACCCCTACTAGTTGGCACAAATCTAAGTTTGAAACAATCTCCTAATTCTATGATGAATTTGGAGGAATGAGGAATGCCCCATTTATGCAATGATTTGAATGATACTAGGCATTTCCCATGCAGTGGGACTTCTAAGTTCATGGTGAAACCAAATAAGTTGATGCTGATACTAGGCATTGCCCATGCATTGCCCATGGTGAGTGTTCAAGTACTTGAAAGGAATCTTGATTATTGCTTATCATGGTACTAATGATGTGGGAACCCGGAAAAATGTTGGGTGTACAAGGATTTGTAGATTTAGATTGGGTTGGAGATCTTGATAACCAAAGGTCAACTAGTTATAATTTCATTCTGTTTGGAGTAGTGAGTTGGATGAGCAAGTGGCAATAAATAGTTGCCATATTCACCATTGAAGTAAAATATATGGCCACAACACCCGCTTATAGGAAGTAGTGTGGTTGAAGAGTTTAAGAGTCATATAGTGGTGGAATGTGATTCACAAAGTGCAATTTGTCTAGTGAAGAATCCTGTTTACGACGCTAGAACTAAACATGTTGATCTTCTATATAATTTTGTTAGGGAAATGGTTGAGAGTGTGAAAGTTCAAATGGAAAAAAATGACACTCAAGTGAATAATGTTGGCTCCTTGAAAAAACTTGTAAGTACTGCCAAGCTCCTGTGGTGTATGGATGAGATGGTCTTATCCCATTCCTCAACATGAGGTTAATCTCTTGGATCGAATAATTTACTCTCTTGTAGTATTTATCAAGTGCAAGAATGTTGGGACTTGGGTGATATTTATACATAGAGTCCTTGTAAAAGTTTATCTATATGCTTTAATTTGGTAATATATGGTGAAGCTACAGATGTTGCCATACAATAGACATAGTGATTACATGTGGTGATGTCGTGGCAAATGATGTAATGCAATGTAATGTTCTTGTCCGAGGAGTAATCAGAGACGTCCACTTAGCCTATTTTATTTGTGTAGGATAAAGTCGGGTAGTAAGGGAATAAATTAAATTAATTATTTTAAGTTGCCCAATAAAGTAACATCATACAAATGACTTATTTTAATTAATTTATTAAAGTGACTAAAGTGAAAAATAAAAAGAAATATTTTAAAGTCACCTTATTTGATGAGTTTAATAAAGAAATAAAAAGAGTGGGAAGTTGAAGAGTCATTCAAGAAAGTTCCTTGGGTTTTTATAAAAGAATGTTTTGGAGCTCATTTTGGATTATGCTTGGATTATTTTTATCTATTGGGATTTTGGAGAGCTTCTTGTGAAGCAGAAACCCTAGGACGAAAAACCTTGGGCAATTAGTTTCTATAGTGAAACTATCTACCCTAGCTGGTTATTTACGGAGTCACTCAGATTTTGCATTGCAAATTCAATGGAGAAGTTTGATAAATTCATGAAGTCTTTGTTAAAGACAAATTTTTGAGTTACCTATTTTGAAGAATTACAGGGTTAATTTCAGAATTAATGTTATGAAGTTGCTTGCAACATTGGACACTATGAAGGTATGAAAATAATGATTGTATGCTCTTGATGTTGAAGTGAATAAATAGCATTATTTTTGGTCATATTGGATTTTTGGAAGTCATTAGACTTTGATTAAGATGTACGTTGGATAGAAGACCCAGTTTGAATGTCAAGAGTGGGATATCAAAGCTATTTGAGAAATAATATTATTGAATAAGACGTTGCCTTTATGATTATATGAAATCTAGCAGCTAGAGAAAATATTATTGATGTGGGACTTATAAGAGCCGTGCATAGCTAGAAATCTGGTGCTTTGGGAAAAGGACCACTAATGCTGGGTGTAGTCTCCATTCAGCCAAGTCAAATATTTTGGATGTGATGTGAAGGTTTTTGGCTTATTTTGTGATGTAGGGGATGCTCCCCTTACAAATCTGAAATCAAACACACACAAAGGGACTTGCAAGAGAGCTGCAATATGCCATTAAATTTCAGATTTAAAGAAAGAAAATTGGCAACATTCTTATTTGCTTAAATCATAAAATGATCACATCAAATTGGAGCTCATGGGCTTCCTTACAATTTGGGCTTCATACATACAAAAATCTGCAACATAATGTCTTCAACATTCTGGCATCATTCCGATAGCATCTAGGTATGCAACCACAACTTCTCCAAAAGCCCCCCTCTCCAAATGAATATGCATCAATATATAGAGAATGTATGAGGAGAAAACCATTATTGGTTTCCAAAACAACCTTCAATTACCACCTTGGAATCCAATGCCCAACTTGAGGAGAGATAAAGATATAAGATATAAAATAATTCCTTGCATTCAGAACCTTCACATGGGCGCCTAACTTTTGACCAATGATCTTTGCCAACTGCAACACCTTCTTTGATTCCCAGCGGCTCCGACGGCTCCAAATACGAATATGCAATAACATGCAAAGCTTGTGGCACAAACATGCAAATGCATGCAAAGCATGCAATTGAACATGCAAGCACATGCACCCCAAATGGTCCTCACCAAGAATGGGATGCCCAAGAGGGGTATTTTCCCAATTTTGCCTTAGGAAATATTCATAAATGCATAATTCCCACCAAAATTACAATTACAATTTCACCACAAGGGAAATTACAAAGTTGCAAATCAAAATATTTGTTCTCCTAACCCCTAAGCCCTTATTGAAAATAAACAAAATCTAAATAACAATATTTTTGGTGATGCAAGATTGCTAGTACCCCTAGATGCTTCTGCATCATTTTGCAGCCTTCTTGGCAAGTTGTGGATGCCAAGGTTGTCTATAAATCTCTCCCATGAGCAGCGATTAGAAGTTTCCCTGAGCAAATCGTGGATTTTGGTCAAGAAATAGCTAAATTGGGAGGTGCGTGGTGTATAAGAATTCTTATCTGGTTTTTAATAGTTTGTAATCATTGTTTCCCCTTTCTCTGGTGGCGCTAAAAGCTCCAGCAGGGAGATGCTTCTTGGGGGCAACAAACACAGAGGTTTGCGTAGTGAAGACTCCAACTAGAGGAATCAAGTGACTACTCCTGTGTAGTTTGACAACAAGAAATCTGCAACATCATATTTCCATTGTGCAGATTTAATATCTGGTGTTGAATAGTTTGTAATCATTGTTTCCCCTTTCTCTGGTGGTGCTAAAAGCTCCAGCAGGGACGTCCTTGGGAACAACAAACACAGAGGTTTGAGTACTGAAGACTCCAACTAGAGGAATCAAGTGACTACTCCTGTGCAGTTTGACAACAAGGAATCTGCAAAATGGAATTTCCATTGTGCTCACTGTTTGAGGTCAGCACTAGTTTACTTTCCCTTCTTTGTATTTGCAGCAGCAGACTGTTAAAGTGTTTAAGAGTGCTTAATGCTATTTGGAATTGTGTGTAAATTCTTTCTATTTGAAATCCACATATTGGAAGGTCTATTAGTAACTCTATCTGTAATATTGCTTATTTCCAACATTACATCTGTATTTGTAATTTCTTTAAACTCAGACTGCAATAAATCAGAATAAACAGTGGTAAAACAAAACATTATTAACTCTACAAACAAGCATTATCATAAGACTGAAAACCATTGGCAGAACTATGCAAATATTGGGTGAAAAATTAGGGAGAGATTTTATAGTGGTATCAGAGTTTCACATCTTGCCAGCTTGGAGGGTATTTGATAACATAAATTAATTTATGAATCCGGAGGACAGAGAATATATTACTTACAGGCAAAGACAACATTTCCTTAGTTTAGATTCTGAAGATGAAGTAGATATGTGTGATATACAGGAATGACAAAATCCGAGTACCATGGATATACTAAATAATATGGCTAGGGGATTGTAATGTCCCCTTCTTGAGCATGATCTTTCGAGTGACCGTTGGCCTTTTTCTGGAAACCCGAAGGCTAGTCGGAAGATAAAATTAGGGCCTTCTCGAGCATGATCTTCTCAGATGACTGTTGGCCTATTCCGGAGACCCGTAGGCTAGTCGGAAGGTAAAATTAGGGTTTCCTATTTTTGAGGATGTCCTTGCTCGGAGTTAGTGGATTCAATGGCGGATTCTTTCTGGGTTTTCAGAGAGCTTCGCAGTGGTATGTTCATCTCGGCTTTCTGAGCATTTCCAGGAATTTACTATTTTTAGTAAATTCTATTTTTGGCAGTAAACAGGTTGGTCTCTGGCAGTTGACTTTCCCCTTCAGTTGACTCAAGTGGCGTATTCAGTTTCGGGCTTCAGAATGCAGTTTTGGAGAGATAAGCTCATTTCACTTAAAAATAACATTATATTTTAAATGTTATTTTATCACCTTGGCCTAGTCAAATAACTTAATGTTATTTTAAAAGGTGGACGTGAAGGGTGGCGCCATCATTAAGGATATATTTAATTTTTGATGAATTTTCCAAAGTTAAAGCAAGTTAATTTGGGCGCATTTATCAAGGTGTTGATTTTAATTAAAATTGAATATTGAGCTAAAAGGGAAAAGGACGCCATCTTGAAGAAAGAGCTAGGGTTTGGTCATTGAGTTGGATTTTAGGGTTTCGTGAAGTCAACCGAAACTTATAAAAAGGAGACTTGAGCATCATTTCATTATCTTTGGTCTACTATACTGTTATGCTGCCGGATTGGCTCTGGAACTGCTTCGAGGAATGAAGGCCTCCTAGCTTGGGCATCGCTTCTTGCTTGCAACACAGCGACTAGTGGTGATTTAAGATAGATTTGTGAGTTCATTTGATTTTGTGCATTGTAAACATCATTGTAATTCTTTAGTTTCTGAATTCTGCATATTAGAGGTATTCCCAAAGTTGCATTTTAGATACAGCAGATCCACGTTTTTACTCATATCTCAAAAAATACAAAAATATTAGTTCTGGGTATTGCATCAATCTCTAAGTTTGTAAGGGGTGTCTATTTTCTCCAGTTTATAGATTTTTTGGGCAAGCTTTGGATTTTTAAGAGGGAGCCGAACTTCTGCAGGGCGGTACCATTTGAATATGCATTGTTTTCCGTGCAATAAAATAAATTAAGGGTTTCACAGCTGTTTCTTGCATTCATTCTAGGCGCCTTCACTTTAGTTGAATTTTGCATCTAAGAATAGGTTATTCAGGCAAGAGGAAAGAGAGTTATCAGCATTCCAATGAAATTCTGTGTTGCTGGTTTATATTGTAAAAGTGCAGATCTGATTATGACAGTTCTAGCAATCTGCATTTTCCGATTTCGATTTGGCATTGTGGTTTACTTAAAACTTGTAGCAGAAGAATATTGTTGAATACACCATCCGGAAGGAATCTGATATCTTGACATTGCAGGCAATAATTATATATTGTAAACTGGCAGTAGTACTGACCAGTGTTCTTTAATATTGCTTTGTCATTATTTGTAATATTCGCTCTTGCTTTCAGTACTAGTTTGAAATAGTTATATCTCCGCCCTATGGTAGCTACTTTCCCATTCTGGGTTAGCAAGCACATTCTGGGTGTTGAGTGTTTTCAGCTTTCAGCATTTCTCTTTCAAGCATTGTTATTGTAATCACTCCGTCATATGGTCGCCCCTCACTCCGCATTGGATTGGGTAGCACATACTTGACGTTGAGTTCCCTTTCAACATTTAGAAGTAGAAGATCCTCTGACCATATGCTCGCCATCATCGGCGCCATCCTTGGTTAGAGTTACTTCCTGCATAAGCACTTTGTTTCAGATCCTCTGACCAATGCTCACACCTTGCCCACATCGGGATCCTGGTGTACATACTGGTTAGAGTTGCTTCAGTATGTTTTGGTTTATCATCTAACCTTAACGGGTGCTTGTAATTTGAAATTGTAAAAATCGAAAAAATTGGCTCGGAATATTTCATATATTACTTACAGGCAAAGACAACATTTCCTTAGTTTAGATTCTGAAGATGAAGTAGATATGTGTGATATACAAGAATGACAAAATCCGAGTACCATGGATATACTAAATAATATGGCTAGGGGATAACAGTTGGTTGAGTTTATGACCCAAATGATGCAAACTATTAACACAATAACAATAACACGGGAAATGACAATAATGGAAACACAAGTGAAGGGCATAATGGCACCAATGGCAACAATGGGGAAGCAAGTAACTCTAATGTCCCAACGAACAAATCTAGGGCAGCGAGCAAGTCTACACATAGGCTTCTAATGCCTAATTTCATAGGGGCACCTACAAGAGGACAACCAGGGAAGTAAGGAGTTGATGAAGGATTTGTTGATTATTTGAGAAAATATCAATCCTTGGGAAAGGAGTTCAATGAAACTATGTCCTTAGCTGATTTTTGCAATGTTAAATATAGGAACAAGCCTCAAGGTGATAGGAGACATGGTTCTAACTAGGATTTGCAGCGTAAGGTTGGCAAGTTGAGCATTCCTAATTTTGATGGTTCTAGCAAATGCATCGCGCGATCATGGGTACAAAAATTGGATACTTATTTTCAGCTTAACCCCATGTTAGAGATAGAGGCTATCAAATATGCTACCCTTCATTTAGATGCATAGGTCCATGAGTAGTGGTACCATGGGTTAGTCACATTAGGACATGCTACCATCACATCTTATGTAGATTTTAAACAGATTAATTGACAGGTTTGACAGGAAGGATCCAAAACTCCACTTTAGAGAGTTGGCACAATTGACTCTTATATCTCAATGTTATAGAAGTTATTTGTTATGGTCATAGATGTGTCAAAGCATAGATTGATTGTTATTTTCATGGAGGGATTGTCAAATCCTCTTTGAGGTTGGATCAAAGCATTCAATCCTAGTTCTTTATAGGATGCGATTAAGAGGGCTAGGAGCATGGAAAGTTCAACCTCTAAAAAAAAATTTCAGCCTAAGCCCTTCCAGCATAAGAAGGATAAGAAAACTTTTTAGGAGTGGCCTAGAAAGAACAACTTGGATGACGAGGTTTGCAATGACTTGCGTAGAAAAGAGATATGTTTCAGTTGCAAAGAACCTTGGGAACTAGACCATAGGTGTTTGGGAAAGTGTCAGGTGCATTATATTGAGGTAATAATCTGTGATGGTGAGGAGGAAGAGAAGGTAGAAGAAGTCTAGGCAACAAACAGAGTGATACAGATGATGAGCAACCACCGAAGGGGGTGAAAGGTGGGACTATAGCTACACTTTTTTGGCACACCTAAATATAACTCCTTTAGACTTCGTGGGGTTCTTCAGGGACAATATGTTATAGTTTTGATTAATAGTGGGGCCACCCACAATTTCATTGATTCAACGTTGGTGGCTAAGAGGGGTTTACAAGAAGGGAATTGTTGTGACCTTTTCACACATCACCCCATTCAAAATGGGGACGCCCTAATTTTTACTCCATTTTCGTCTTTTGGCTTTGGTTTTAGTTGGTTTTCCTGCTATCACTCTTGGTTCCGTCTGTCTTTCCAGGGATGTGCCCGTCTTTGGGCCTAAGTTGAAAATTTGGCTAAGTCTGTAAAATTAGGGTTTTGAATCTTCAGGGTAGTTTAAAGTTAAATTGAGTTGGCGAATCAAGATTCGAGCTTGGCACTGCAATTAGAGGGCTTTAGGCAGGTTCCCACTGAAATTTCACTGGATTCTGACAACTTACTATTTTTAGTAAGTGCCTAATTTGGGACCATTTTTTCAGCACTTTTGAAATTCTATCTGTTACACTGCGTTCAAAGTACTTTAAGCTACTTGCCTGCAAATTTTGAGCTAAATCTGGCAACTTGCTATTTTTAGCAGTCCGGGCTTCAAGAGCCAATTTTAGGGTTTACATGTAAAATTTTTCAGTGCATGTCTGGAGAATCTTTCCGGGTTTTTCAAGACCTTCGCGATGATATAACATGCAAGCCAATATGATGACTTTCAACATTTTGGCTTTGGGAGCCAATTTTAGGGTTTGCATGTCAATTTTTTCAGCGCATGTCAAAATATTCTTTATGGGTTTTTCGAGAGCTTCGCAATGATGTGACATGCAAGCAGAGTTAATCATTTTTTGGGGACTTGCTATTTTTAGCTAGTGCTCGCATGTTGACCAATTTTCTGGGTTTTTCTAGGTTTTTTGAGATCTCTTGGGCAATTTGACATGCAAACTCATTCAGAAGATGGTTGGTCACTTTTTTAGGCATTTACTTTTTTTAGCAAGTTCACTCCCGCAACTCCCTCGCACTTCGGTTTCACAAATAGAGCGACATGCAATAGAAACAGGGTCAAACGGAGATCATTTGAGCCACATGCAAGTTAGATTAGGGTTTCCAGCTTCGGGACTCAAAATAAGGAGTAAAAAGCTAGAATCTATGAAAACTGATGTATCCCATTGCGATCAGTATCTTTCAAGGAGTCCACTGGTAGAATTTGAGCGCAATTTGAGCACTTACTATTTATAGTAATTCACTTCTAAAACAGGACTATAAATAGCAGGTCAGCACGAGGCACTAGTGTAAACAGGTCAGCATGAGGCACCAGTGTGAACAGGTCAAACAGGCCATAAGGATCCTATGGTACAAATTTCAAGTCAATCCAAGTTGCAGAAGTATGAAAGTCAAGGATTTACTAAAAATAGTAAGCATGGCAGGCAGGCTGAGAGATTGGCTAAGTAGCCGGATGGAAATTCTGAAGCATGCAAGTGAAAACTGGAAGCAACTACCTTGAAATGCGCCCAACTTGGAAGAGGGTGGAGAAAATTTATCCAAGGCATAAAAATTCCTCCACCCCTAGAATGCGCCCAACTTGAAGGAGGTTGAAAGTAAAACGTCCAAGGCATAAAAGTTCCTCCTCAACCCCTCAAATGCGCCTTGTCTTGAGATGGAGGTGAGAAAGTTGTCTAAGTTCAAAAAATTCCTCCTCACCTAGCCAAATGCGCCCATGTTGAGGAAAAGATGGTAAAATTTTTTCTAAGGCGTTGAATTGGAAGAAGGACCTCCCAAATGTGCCCAAGGTTGTGGAGAAGAGTTGAAATATTTCTAAGTATGCAAACTGGAAGCTTCCCCTGTCAAATGTGCCCTAGCAAGGAGTTGGAATGAAAAAAGTTTCTGAGTAATGGAAATTGGAGGCACAACACCCCATATGTGCCTATCTTGTGAGGAAGCCTAGAAAACGTCTAAGGCAAACAAAAGTGGAGGCATGACCCCCTAAATGCACCCAAAGCTAAAAGGGTGACTTCAAAAGTTCTAAGTGTTGTAAAGGTGAAAGCTTAAGGGTCCAAATGCGCCCATCACAAGAAGTGGAGGATCTTAGGATGGAAAATTTGTTTAAGTCATGAAAATGATAGTAGCCCTCCCTAAATGCGCTCTTCAAGTAGACACAACTTGAAAAAGTTTCTAAGTATGCAAAAATGGAAGATGACCCCCCAAAGTGCGCCCAAACAGGTATGAGATAAGGAAAATCTTCTAAGGCATTGAAGATGAAAGCATAAGGCTTCAAATGCGCCCATGAGGAATGAGGTAGCATAAAGACTCTATAAATCTTGAAAAACCTAAGCTCACCCTCCAATATGCGCCCTAGGAGAAATGTGGGCTAAGAAATTATCTAAGGCAAGGAAGCAAAAGCACAAGGTAGCAAATGCGCTCAGGTGAGTAAGGTTAGATGAAATTCTTCTAAGGCAGAGAAAATGAGAATAGATGCCTCCAAATGCGCCAAAGGGGTTTGGGATGAAGAGAATCGTCTAAGGCGTGAAGATGGAACAACATGAGTCTAGATACACCCAACTTAGGAGGAGATAATGAGATAATTTCCTAAGGGAATGAAATGTGACTAGGACTACTGAAATGCACCTTGAGGAGGGGATACAAGAATTGTCCAAGGCAAAGAAGACGAGGTGGAGACAAGGCAATATTCGCCCTCAAGATGACTGGAGATGCACTGAAATATGAGGCACAGATGTCAAGTGTGCCCATGATGAAAGATTATGAAGAAAGCAAAGCTTGCTAGAGAAAAATGATGAATTCTACTAGATCGTGAGGTCAATCAGACCTTGGAAATCAAAACATGGCAATTAGGTAAGTGAAGTGGATTTATATTATAAGTGTTTTGATGTTCTTTTTGTTTTGCAGGGAGAACACCGGTGGCCAAGGCATGATAACTTGAGGTGATGGAGCAAATATTCTAGGGCAACAGGGGATAAAGTTACATGTTCCAAACTCCTCCGTGATGTCTCATTCGCCCCAAACCATGAAGGGAGATGTTGGAAGAAATGGCTAAGTGTTGGAATTTCTCCACAAAGACCTAATATGCACCCAACTCAGGAAGGCAGGTGGCAAGGAAGAAATACTCGAGTCTAAGATTGGAAAATCCGTCAAGATCAGGATGGAGAAATAATGAAGGCTCAGGCATTGAAGAGTTGAAGAATGACACCTAAGAAGAAAACCATCATCAAGCAGAAGAATGAAGTTGTCGTCTTGGAGTTTCAGATTGAGAACGTACGTGCTGTGTCAGTTCAGGAAGTTGAAGCTCTGTCGGCCAGATTCATCGAATTTGCAGTCAAAGAGAAGAACAATGGATGAGAATCTTCTATGGCATAATGGGCATTAAATGCTCATAGTGGTCAAAGGGAGAGAGTGGGCTTTCTGTGCTCATTTATTACACCACTCCTCCACCTTCTGGCAGTTTTTAGGGCAGAATCTTGACCAGGGCTTGTATGGCTCAATCTGAGCCGTCCATTGTAATTGAATCTGAGCCGTTCTTTGAAAGGGGCCAACTATAAAAGGGGCACCCCCCCTCATTTGTACATCATTAGAATAGCAAAAAAGGAATAGGGAGAGATTGATAGAATAGAAGATATAATAGATTGATAGCTTAGCTTAGATTGAAAAGGAAGGAAATTTTTTCCATTGAAAGCTTTGTAAGAAGTTGTTGTGAATACTTTCATAATAAAAAGAGTTATCATTGATGATGGTTTCATCTTTTATTGTGAGTAGCTAGCGAGGCTTCTTTGTCCTTCTAATTCACAATAGAATCTTAAAGTAGCTTAGAGTAAAATAGATTTTATTTCATGCAAGTGGATGGTAGTTGTGGAATGTGGTGTTTAATTTGAGCAAGCTTCGCTTATCCATACCACTAGCAAACTCACTGATGGTGGGTGCACCTTGTGTGGTCAATTGGAATATTGTGTACTTAACTTCGATCATGATTTGTATGTTTATATGCGTCGTTGTGATGGTATTTTCATGCCAAGTTGTGATCTGAACACCTCGAGCTACTCCTCAGAAGATTGCACCGGTTTTGTGGAAGTTGTCCAAAGTGAGGCAAAGCAGAGCTTGGTTGAAGCTTGCGAGAGTTGATTGGCATGTCCCACTCCTTGGAGTAGAGTAGTACTTTCTTAGGCCCTGCAACCATTTACATTCAACATTTTCTGGTTAATATTAGGAAACCTGAACTTCATTGAAAATCTTCTGAATCTTGTGAAAACCCCTTTCTCTTTGATGTTTGTTGTCGAACAATTACGTATGTCCCCTCGTGATACCAACAAATCACAACGAACCAACTGAGACTATCCATTGCATAGAAGGAACCTTAGAGTTGAATGCATGAACTTTCTCGCAATTTTAGCTTGTTGGATACTTTGATCAAGAGAGAATAGAGTTGCTGTTGTAATTTTATTCTGCTATTTGGTGCGGTCACAAAAACACATCAACAAGAACGTAGAGGGGTTCAATGTTGTAGTGGCAGGGATTTAGCATATCTTGTACCCAGTGGGTTCCACAGCTCAATATTGCTCTTGGCAATTACATTGTTACAGATGATTTCTATGTAGTGGATCTTGGGCATACTAATGCCATTCTGGGTATTTAGTGGCTTCACTCATTGGGGAATATTTGCAAAATCTTCAGACGATGGAGTTGAAGTTTAGATTGGATAGTAAGAAGATAGTTCCAAGGGGTATGTCCAATGGTGCACCCAAGATCCTACTAGCAAAAAGGATGGAAAACATTTTCAAGCATGGAGACGTTGCATGGGTAGCCCAGTGTTTGATTTCATCCAAGGTCCATACAAATAGCAATGATTAGTATCACGTGGATATTTTTGTCAGTGTTGGATAAGCACAAATTGGTCTTCAGTGAGATTCCACTAGGGAGGCTTCCGGATAGAGGCTTTGAGCATGTTATTGAGCTAGAGGAGGGTTTTAAGCACATGATCACAACTTCTTATTGTCATCCTAAGAGATTTACAGAGGAGATTGAAAAAGCAATTTAGATATGGGACACATCAAACCTAGCTCTAGTCCCATCGCTTCTTTAGTAGTCCTGGAGAAGGAGGATGGAACCATGAGGATGTGCATTGACTACCATGTACTAAACAAAAAAACAATAAAAAACAAGTACCCATACCTGGATTGATGAGTTGTTAGATGAGCTATATGGGGCAGTGTATTTCTCGAAAATTGATCTTCGATCAGGGTACCACTAGATTAGAGTGAGGGAGCAAGGTATACACAAAATGACATTTAGGTGTCACTATGGACACTATGAGTTTCTAGTCATGCCTTTTGATTTGACCAATGCTCTCGCCACCTTCCAATCTTGTATGAATCACATTTTTAATAATTAGTTGCCGAATTTCTTTTGGTGTTCTTTGATGACATACTTATATACAAGAAGAATTGGCAGGAACATTTGAGACATCTTGATGATGTTTTGGGCATCATGGAGGCACAATCTTTGTATTCTAAGGCTTCTAAGTGTGAGTTTGGGATGACTAAGATTCTCTACTTGGGGCATGTGATCAATGCAAATGGTGTTTAGGCTCATCAAGAGAAAATAAAGGCTATTTTGGATTGGCAACTGCCAAAGATGTTGATAGAGTTGAGGGGATTCTTCAGCTTGTGTAGTTACTACAAGAGATTTTTTAAGGGGTTTTCTTAGCTAGGCGCACCTCTTACAGATCTCACCAAGAAAGGTGCTTTCAAATGGACAAAGGAGGCTCAGTAGGCATTTGATAGACTCAATGAGGTGATGAGTGCTTGTCCTGTTTTGGCTCTACCAGATTTCTCTCAGCCCTTTGTTTTGTAGTGTGATGCTTTAGATGAGGGAATTCGAGTAGTGTTGATGCAAAACAAGCATCCAATTGCTCATGAGAGCCATAAGTTCCGAGATACAAAGAGGTTATATTCCATCTATGATGAGGAAATTCTTGCCATCATGCATGAATTGGCAAAGTTCAGGTAGAATTTGGTAGGTGGAAGGTTTGTTGTTAGAACAAATCATAATAGTCTGAAATATTTCTTAAAGCAGAAGATTTGAGTGAAAGGCAACAAAAGTGGGTTAGCAAGGTACAAGCATATGACTTTGACATAGAGTATGCTAAGGGGAAAAAGAATATTGTTGCAAATGCTCTATCTATGAAACCTGCTATCCATTCCTTGATAGTGATTTCAGCTGATTGGAAGGCTCACCTTTTAGTTGAGTATTCCAAAAACACAATTGCATGCAAGATTATGGACGACAAAATTCAGGATGATAGATACAAGGTGGTAGATGATATCTGTTAGTTTTATGATCAGATTAACGACACAGAAATTTAATTCAAAATCAGACACAATAACACAGCAGATACCCTGGGAAAACCCTCCTCTTGAGGGAGAACCCAGCAACAAATATATCTCTTATATATATGTAATGGCAACAAGTCTCTTTACAATGAGGCCAATCTCAAGGCCAATAATCAGCACCTTCACAAGATGCAATGATAGATAAATAATCTGCACTTCCTTGCAACTCAAATCTGCTCTTGAAGAGTTCGCAATCTGCTCTTGATGACTTCACAATCTGCACTTGATGAATTCGCAATCTGCTCTTGGTAATGCACTTGAGAGAAGAGAGAGACTTCGAACTTGCTTGATGATTGAATGAATGGAATGAACTTGTATTTATACAATTTGGGAGAGAGAGGTCGCACCTCTTCATGCAAGGTCAGCCATCATAAAAAATATAATTACAATTAATAAAATGCAAGTTACAAGGAAGGTCGGCCAAGATAACAAATACAATGTTGCCATGTGAAGTGCCTCTTCACATTAAATAATCACAAATAAATAAGGAAGTATGAAGCCCGAAGCTGCTAAACATCAACAATATCATCTACCGCAAGGACAAAATATTCTTGGTTGTTGAATCTAAAATCATCACTTGCAGGACATCTAGGGTACTTCAAAACATACAGGTAGGTCAGAGAGATTCTCTTGGTAGGGTCTCAAGGATAATGTCTTGTGGCATGTTCACGAATGCATGACTTGTTAGTAGAACAAGTCAAAATACACTTTCCTAGTAGGTTTGCTACAACCATTGCCTATTTGAAAGCATAAGTGGGAAAGTGTATCCATGAACTTTATCACTAGTCTACCAAAGGTGCACATTAGAGATTGTATATATGTGATAGTTGACCGGTTGACTTAATTTGCACATTTATTTGCCATTTCATTGGAGTATAAGGAATTGTAGGTTGCATAGCTATTTTTCTGAGAGGTGTTTAAACTCCATGGCTTGTTCAAGAGTATAGTTAGTGATAGGGATAACAGGTTTTTTAGTACTTTTTGGCAGGAGCTTTTCAGGTTGGCTGGCATGGAATTGACACCAAGTACTAGTTACCACCCTCAGACGGAGATTGTGAACAAATGGGTGGAAGGATACTTGTGTAACTATGTAGTGGGGCAACAAAAGGCTTGTATAAGGTGGTTGCATTTGGGTGATCATTTCTATAACATCACCTATTACATGTCGATTGGGATGAATCCTTCCATAGCATTGGATGGATATGATGCTCCTTCATTTTTGGATTTGGCTTTTGGTGATAATAGAGCTCCTAAGGCTAAGGATTGGATTCAAGAGAGTCAGGAAATCCTTAAGGCACTTAAGGATAATCATTAGAGTGCCCAAAATCAATAGAAGTTATATGCAAATGAGAACAAAGTTGAGAGAAGTTTTGAGGTGGGTGACCTAGTCTTCTTGCGTCTTCAACCCTACAAACAATCTTGAAGAAAAGTGGCACAGAGAAGTTGAAACCTCGCTTCTATAGCCCCTACAAGGTTATTCTAAGGGTTAGTGAAGTAGCTTACAAGGTAGAGTTGCTAGAGAATAGCAAGATTCATAATGTATTTCATGTTTCTTGCCTCAATAAGGCACTTTGGCAGCATATCACATCGTCACCTAAGCTTCAACCATTGGATGAAGGTACATTGGTTTTGGTTCTTGATGAGATTCTAAATGTTAGGGAAAGGAGATTGAGGGGCAGAGTAATCAAGGAGTATCTCATTAGACGAAGAGACTTGCCCATTGAAGATGCCACTTGGAAAGGTGAACAAATTCTATACAATCCTAATGTACAATTACTTGAGGGAAAGTAATTTTGGGAAGGGAGGGCTATAATGTCCCTTCTGAAGAGTAATCGGAGGTGTCTACTTAGCCTATTTTATTCGTGTAGGATAAAGTCAAGTAGTAAGGGAATAAATTAAATTAATAATTTTAAGTTGTTCAATAAAGTAACATTTTACATATGAGATATTTTAATTAATTTATTAAAGTGACTAAACTAAAGTGAAAAATAAAAAGAAATATTTAAAGTCACTTTATTTGATGAGTAAAATGAAGAAATAAAAAGAGTGGGAAGTTGAAGAGTCATTCAAGAAAGTTCCTTGTGTTTTTATATAAGAATGTTTTGGAGCTCATTTTGGATTATGTTTGGATTATTTTTATCTATTGGGATTTTGGAGAGCTTCTTGTGGAGCAAAAACCCTAAGACAAAAGTCCTTGGGCAATCGGTTTCGATAGTGAAACTATCTACCCTGGCTGGTTATTCACAGTCACTTGGATTTCACATTGGGAATTCAATGGAGGAGTTTGAGAAATTTGTGAAATCTTTGTTAAAGACAAATTTCAGAGTTACCTAGTTCAAAGATAAATAGGGTTAATTTCAAAATTAATGTTATGGAGTTGCCCGCAACATCGGACACTATGAAGGTATGAAAATAATGTTTGTATGCTCTTGATGTTGAAGCAAATAAATAGCATTATTTCTGGCGATATTAGATTTTTGGATGTCGTGAGACTTTGATTAGAACACATGTTGGATAGAAGATGTAGTTTGAATGCCAAGAGTGGGATAACGAAGCTATTTGAGCAATAATATTATTGAATAAGACATTGACTTTATGATCGTATGAAATCTGGCCGCTAGAGGAAATATTGTTGACGTGGGACTTATAAGAATCGTGCATAGCTAGAAATGTGGTGCTTTAGGGAAAGAACCACTAATGCTGGATGTAATTCCCATTCAGCCAAGTCAAATATTTTGGATGTGACGTGAAGGTCTTTGGCTTATTTGCAGCCTTCGTGGCAAATCATGGATACCAAGTTTGTAAATCTCTCCCATGAGCAGCAATTAGAAGTTTCCGTGAGCATATCGTGGATATTGGTCAAGCAATACCTGAGTTGGGAGGTGCGTGGGGTGTAGAAGAATTCATATCTGGTGTTGAACAGTTTGTAGTCATTGTTTCCCCTTTCTCTGGTGGCACTGAAAGCTACAGCAGGGATGTCCTTCTTGGGAGCAACAAACACAGAGGCGTGAGTATTGAAGACTCCAATTAGAGAAATCAAGTAACTACTCCTGTTTAGTTTGACAACAAGAAATCTGCAACTTCATATTTCTGGTGTGCTCAATGTTTGAGGTCAGCACTAGTTTAGTTTCCCTTCTTTGTATTGGCAGCAACAGACTGTTAAAGTGTTTAAGAGTGCTTAATGCTATTTGGATTTGTGTGTGTAAATTCTTTCTATTTTAAATCCATATATTGGAAGAATCTATTAGCAACTCTATCTATAATATTGCTTATTTATTTCCAACGCTACATCTGGCTATGCAGTTTTTTTAAACTCAGACCTGCAATAAATGAAAATAAACAGTGGTAAAACAAAACATTGTTAACTCTGCAAACAAGCACTCTCATAAGATTGAAAACCATTGGCAGAACTGTGCAAATATTGGGCGAAAAATTAGGGAGGGATTTTACATACAACATACATGTTGGTTCACATGTGGTGTTGTGACAATAACTGCAAGGCATTTGAAGAACTTACAACTACATATGGACGATTTGGTTTGCTGGAAGCATGAATAGTAATGTAGGAGCACTTGGGGCAGTGTTGGAGTTCATGTGATAGAATCTGAGAGCAAGATAATGTTATAGAAGATGGCAGAAGGTATTGCAAGTAGTTAGAATTGAAGTTATGTTTGATGTGCTATTGCAAGCAAGGAACTGGTAGTGGTGGCTATACTAGGAACATGCTTGTAGTGGTAGTGTTAAGGATATAACAATTCATTTATAGTGTATGACAACACCTATTTATACAAGGTGAATGTGTTGTATGTTGACATCATATTGTGATCGAATTATATTTGCATGTCTCTTGGATGGAGAGTTAGATGGTTGGTATTCCTATTAAACATCTATATGTATCATTTTGTGTGAAGGCACCAATGTTAACATGCTAGACTTTTGTACAGACATTGTTGGTATGAAACATTAAAGTGGTTGCATAAGAGTATGTTGTAGATTAATACTTTGTCAAAAGACCTTGTATCAAATCCTTGATTTTGAATAGTATAATTGTGATAGTCTTTTGGTGGTGGGTTTTCTCCCGAAAGGGTTTCCTAGGTAAATCTTGGAGTCGTGTAATCTTGTGGATGCATACTATTTCATTTACTTCTATACACATTATTAAAAGGATTTTGCAAGTGTTGTTGACTATTCTTTGAATACTTTGTCTTAAGTTTCTTTATCCAAATATATTGATCATCTACAATAGGAGTCAAAATCTCTAATAGTAGGAAGGTGTGCTTATGAAAGGAGAGGAAATAAATTGTAATAATCCACCCTAATCTGGGTTATTTGAATTTCGCCAACAATACAGATAATATAGAATTTTTGCAAAATGACAATTCCAAACAGATGCAAGAAATAAATAACCAGATTTAATTAATGATTCAGAGGTTACATATGATTCATACCTGGAAAGTGCTAGGTAGGGATTGTACAATTGCCGGAAATGACCTCTGTCTTATTCTAATCTGCTGATATAAACTGGAAATGCTAAATGAAACTTCAAAGTAAATTTGTGAATGCCTAGATGATGATCTCTATGTGAAACCATCCAAACAAGAAGACCTTGGGCAATCTTTCACACCTGTAGACCTCATCCTATTTGAGGGTTTCCATCCTTTGAATAGCTTGAAACTTCATACCTACAACCCTGTGCTCGACTTTCTTCAATTTGCAAATGATAACTTGGATAATGAAATTGATTTTCTTCTTTGCTTTTTATCCTTCTCCAATCCCTACGACCTAATCTTGGCAATTAACTTTATTAAAATAATAAAGTAATTCCTTTCCAAAACCAACGCCTCATTTGGCCTCTTTAAATCTTTTAATTAAATTTACTTTTCGAAACATGTGCCATTTAATAAAATAATAATAAAGTAACTTAAAATATATCATTTTAATTAAAGTTACTTTATTCACCTTATAATGCCATATTATAAAGTACTTAATTAAAAGTAACTTTAGAACATTAAATCATAAAGTCACTTTAATGACTTTAATGATTTAATTACTCTCGACAATGATCTAGCAATAACCTCCTGAGAGTGTCCTAACACAAATACCAACTGCGGGCGTGCCGCCTCTAATCCTGATAGCACTTACTATAAATAGCAAGTGTCAACGAAGAACTCCTGAACTGCCTTCGTAATGCCTACGAAGCAAAATACTTGATCACTGAATTGAAGATGTCGGAATGAAAAAATCAAGCCTGCTGAAGTCCCCGAATCCCCTCTGAAGGCCCCCCTACACATCTTGCTAGTCTACAGGAACCAAATAGAGGCTAACGACTGCTTTGATATAGATCTCAGAGAAAAAGGGGACATTATAGGCTCTAATATAGATCCCGAAAAAATGGGGACATTACATAAATGCTTTCTTTTAAGATGTTACTTCCAAATTCCTTTTAAATGGAGAAAATTTAATTGCCAAGATACTTATTTGCAATGCCAACTAGAATGTGGAGGCCATTGGAAAGACTTGGGTAGAAAGTAATCACTTGAGTAAATTTGGTACAGCTATACCATGGGACTCATAATTGCTTACTCTCCAATGTCTATAGGTTGGAGCTTTTGTTATTGATATTAAAGGCAATATTAATCTGTTTGTTAATTAAAAATGGGTTGTTTTATGTATGTAATGTTTTGAGTCTCCTTTGGAATAGTCCTAAATTTAGGCCTGCAAAACAATAATAATCACCAAAAATTGGTATTAGTAATAACAAGTATAAACTTTATGGTTAGATTTAGATTAACACATAAAATATTATAATATTGAGTGAAATACATCATAGCTAAAGTATCACAATAGTTAGATCTATAGTTCATAGCATCATTAACATTTGGATTCAAAATATCTTAACATAATGGTTATTCCAAAGCATATTCCTATCGCCAATCATATTAGGAATTCACTTGAAGTACATGCAAATTGCAATCTCAAGGATGGTTGTCCTTGTATTGCGAGAGCATGGGTGGATCCTTGTCCATCCATCTCAGGGTGGTGTACTTGAGAAAACACAAAATCCCAAGAGCACTTATATGCCTCCCGGCCCTCAAGCGCTCCTTTTCAGGGTGGCATACTTTAGAAGACCCTCAAGCCTGGGAGCACTCATCCGCCTCCCATCCCATGAATATGGCAGGATCTCAAGTCCACTCCATTCCTCAATCCACCCTGGAGGCGCTCCATCTTCCTTGGTCAAGTCTAGGAGCACTAATTCGCCTCCCAGCCCACAAGCGCTCCATCTCGAGGTGGCATGCTTGATAAGATGCATGAAGATTGCCTTCCTCAACAAGCCCAAGAGCACTCATATGCCTCCTGTCCCATGAGTGCTCCATCTCAAAGTGGCATGCTTGATGAAGGAAAGCACGGTACTTCATCTCTCATGAACTCAGGAGGTTGATCGGCCTCCCTATTTGCAAAACATTTCTATAAATTCAAAATAAATTGCTAAAGGAATCTACTATATTAATTGGTAATAAAATATCTTTATGCGATTATGATATATATATATATATATATATATTTTCTTAATTTATATTCCCAAACTTCCCAATAATATTCTTGCTGAAACAATAATTATTTCCAAGAGATATCTTATATTCCAATTTCTTATTTTCCCTTTTCCAATCCCATCCACTTGATGCTTTCTCCACAAGGATATTATCTCTTATTTTATATCTTATTATTGAGGGAGTCACAACCTTTCGTATTTGGAGTCACAACCTTTCACATTAAGTGTCACAAACTTTCACATTAGGAGTCACATCATATTTATTCTTAATTGATTGATTGAATGATGTTATGGATCTCTTTTTCAAATGAAATGCTCTTCCTTTTATATCTCAAGTTTGAGGGAGTCACACCTCTTCACCTCAATAGTTACAACTCTTCACTGCTGCATTTGGAGAATAATAATTTAATTTTAAATAAGTTAATTTATTAGTGCTGGTGTCTATTACTTGTCGTCCTAATAATTCCTCACCCTTACCTTTCCTTCTAGATCTACCTTCCTTATATACATTATCCTGCTCAAGGGACACAGCCTTACATATGTTGGTTCACCATTCTTAACAACTTAATCTTTTATTTAATGCCAGTTTGATATAATATTAATTATCTTTATTGATTTCTTTTGAAAGATAGACCGCATACATTTAGGAATTAAACGGGACATTACAATGTACAATAACCTAAATTATAAAATAGCTTATTTTAATTATAAGGGTGATATTAAGATTTTAATTATTTTAATTGACTTCTCATCATTTAGTTATGCTATTATTAATTTATTAGCAAGGAATGAAAATCGTTCAGCTTCATATATAATAGTCTACATAGAAGGGTGCTCTAGAAGATAGGAACTGCCAATGTGAATATAAAGACTTGTAGAGATCACTAAGGATTGGATGAAAAGGACTACCTTATGAAGGTCAATTGCATTGAAGGCCTTTATAATAGCTCATTCAAAAGTATTTTCATAAGAAAGAAATAAACAAATAATATTAATGCCCACAAATGACCAAGAATAGGCCAAATGTACTAGAATGTACATGTACAATAGCAAAGAGCTAGAGCTAAAGGGGACCTAACTTGAAGCACGTACAATAAAATAAGAAAAATAGAAAAAATCAATAAATAGACACATGTGAGTTAACATGAAAAGAGTAACCCCTGAGCTACTACAAGTATAAAATAATGTGTGAGGAGAAGGCCCCACAAAGTGGTGGAAGTAGATGAAGACCACCAAAGTGGGGAACCAAGATCCTTAGGTGTCAATATTCTTAGACATGTTGGAGGAGCCAATGATATTATCATTGATCACTAAAAGTATCAATGTAGAACCTTAGAATTCTCTTTGAGAAAATTCTAAGGCTAGGGTTGGGCTGGACAATCCTATGACATACTTGATTCCACATGGCATCTTTACTATTGCTCAAAACCAAAGAATTGTTAGTGGTAGGGAAGAAATTGTTAATGTTAGCTTGCTCCTAAAATTTTTCCATGGAAGAGGGGCATGAGAGGGCCCTCATTGTTGATAAGAGATAGAGTCATGATCATTAGAATGAGAGTTGGCATACCAAGGAGACTTGGCCTTAGTAGACCACAAGGATGAACAATGCCTTACTAATCCATCTACATTTGTACATGAATTAATAGTATCCAAAGGGCACTTAATGCTTCCAACATTTGTGAAGGGTTGAAAAGAAGCAAGTATTCAATTTGGTAGATCTGGGATCACCACAAGATCTAAGATAAATGTGGCTACCTCACAAAGAAAAAAGGCCAATCATCTTTAATCAAGGTGTCAAAAGAAAGTGGATAGAGAACCACTAAAATCTCTATATAAACAATAACACCTCTAACAAATTTCATAGTAGATTGGATATTGGAAAGCAAAATCCTCCTCAAAACTTCCTAAGGAGAACAAAGGGAGCAAATTATCACTCTATAAAGTATGGTGGTATGTCTTAACATGAAATTGATGTATAAACACCCACAGCTTGCCAAGGGGGTTCCTCAAACCATGAGAACAAAGGCAGCAAATTATCACTCTATAAAGTATGGTGGGATGTCTCAATATGAAGTTGATGTATGAACACCCACATCTATCCAAGGGGGTTCCTCAAACCATGAGAATAGTGAGATTGAAGATAAGAAGTTTGAACAGTGATCTGCAACACCACCTACCAATTTTCATTGTAGTTTACCCCTTTCAAAGCATTGAAGGTTACGAGCTTCCATCACCTCTAGACTAGATAGTTCATGGAGGAAAGATTCTTGTAGCAATTAAGACATTGGAGGAGATGTAGAATGTTTTTACATTGATGAAGGGAAATTTGATAATGAATGCAAATGGAATGTAGTAAGCTGACCAACACAAGAGAGAGTACAACTTTGAAGTGGGTGACATGCTTTCTGTACATCTCCAACCATATAAGCGACTCACGATAATGGAAGAAGACACTAATAACTAATGAGCTATATTCTAGGTAGTCTGAAACACACAATATTCATCCAACAGTGGGTGGAGTGGCCTATGCATTTGACTTTCAAAATAAGTGGAGGATCTATGACATGATACATGTTTCTTGTTTGAAGAAAACAATGGGGTCCAATGTTGTCCCCTAACTCAAAATTCTTTTTGAGGAAGGAATGTTGGATCTAAAATGCATAATTGGAGAAGAGATAATCATGCACTGAAACCTTGTGGTTCAAATAAATAAGGCAAAATGGAGAGAGCTTCCTACAAAAGATGCAGCATTGTAGAATGAGGAGTTCCTGGGAAAGCACCTAGGGCTTCCATTCCTCAAGAAGTGTTCAAATAATTCAAGAAGAGATAATGATGCACTAAAACCATGTGGTTCAAATAAATAAGGCAAAGTGGAGAGAGCTTCCTACAAAAGATGCAACATTGTAGAATGAGGAGTTCCCAGGAAAGCACCTAGGGCTTCCATTCCTCAAGAAGTGATCCCAATTTCATGTACAAGGATGAGGAGTGAAAAGGAGAAAAATCCTTATTATCATTTGTGGTCTTTGTTGTTTTATATTCTATGGTGTGTTGTTTGGGACCATGCATTGTGACTCCATGGGCATTTTCTCTGTTCTCAAGAACTGTGTACTTGTAAAATCGCTGCTTCAGATGTTATTATCCTAGAAGGTGACCTATCCTAGTCCTCTCCTACGTTGTCAGTACTTAACTCTGATGTCTTTCGTTGCTTTGAAAGAATATCTCTTGAAAGGGTTGGGCATGTTGTGTACCTAGTCATAACATTGTTTGAACCTTGAGAAGTGTGTTATGACTTGTGTTCCATCGGGACATGTTCATGGCCCTCAAACCATTGTCCCCATCCCCGATGGTGTTTGGGTATGGGTTGATGGGAAGAGACGTCCTTTGACCATCCCCAAAATTCCAAACATCTTTGAAACGTTTTCAAACATGTTGCAGTAATAAGAAATGCTGCGGCAACATTTGGTCATCCCTAAGATGGCTGGGGATATCTCGACCACCCCCAAGATGGCCTGAGAGCAAGGCAAGCTTTTATAATGTTCTAAAAAAATCAAACATGACATTAGAAAATGACTTAAATATATAACAGCAAGGCAAGCTTTTATAATGTTTTATAATGTTTTAAATATATGATGACAGGATTATAAGAGCAGCAATTAATATGTCATGGCAGCAGTGACAGTAGTATAATAGTAATAAGTACATCATGATTCAGGTTCATGGCTAATGATATAAGTTATATAACAGTTAAAACTAACAGTAATAATTTGAATTTCTGATTTCATTGTTGAAACTTCAACTCAAGATTTCAAACTTAAATTTTTTGATATGGTATTAGAGTCGGTTATTATTGTCAGTTGCAAAAGAGATTAAAGGTGTATTGGCCATGATCTGGTACAGTGTGGTAAATGTTGTGTTAGTTTTATGTTAATAATAAATAAGTCTTTTGGGTTCCCGTTGGTGTCTTTAGGTTTTTCTTCACCTTCGGTTATAAATTGAGGGGAATTCTTTATCTTTGTATCTTATTTCATCAATTTAAATTCATCCGATGCAAGAGCTCCCATCAGCTCTCTTTCATGTTTACAATTGGATTTGCAGGTGTGAATCAATTTTGTGTGAGCAGGTGCCCCACTTTATACTTTTATTTTCTGTTAGATTAAAATATCCTATTTTTTGCATATCATTTTTGCCTTTGTTCTTGGAATGCAGCAATAAGTTGAAATGATCACTATCAGTTGGAATCCACCTGCATGGCTTTGAACTATTCAAGTATTTGGACAGTGTTCTCAATATTTGTATTAGTAACTTAGACTTCTGAGCTTTTGATTATGCTAATGCTTAGGAAAATGTAAGCTGTGAATTCAATTTTACCCTTGTTTGGGTTATAAATTAGAATTTCTGTTTCCTGTAAATCTTGTAATGGATAAGTTTCTTTAAATGTGACATGTTGTAATAAAGCCATATTTTTAGTTAAGGAAGAAAAGACTTATACTTCTTCATTGCAGAAAATCGGTAGCCAGGTTCAGTCATATTGGGATGTTTTTCAAATGTTGATTGTATTGTATGATCATTGAATAGTTCATGTGATTGGACATGTTGCCATTGCCATAGATAATTTTAACAAGAACTATTGCTTCTTGTGATGTTTGGCATTAAAATAGTTTTTTCTTTGAATGTGTTTATATGCATCTACTAAAACTATACAAAATAATTATCAAAGTTAGTCTGCTTGTGACTAGAAAGAACAATTTTCATGGTATATTTTATATGCTTATACGTGTAGCATTTAAAATACATCTGCCAAAAAGATGTCAATATCATTCTTAGTGTGCTTGTGACTTGCAAGTACATTTTTTATGGTATCTTTTATGTGTTCATTGGTTGAGCATGCAATACTTTTTTATACAGTTATTATTATTCTGGATTTTCATGCATTATATGCTTTTGTGATATAACTCGTAGCATCATTCAAAATAATTGGCACTCTGTTATTTCTAACATTGGTATGTGAGCAGTAAACTGAGGTTTGACTTATGTACAGCTCCAACAGCAAGACTGGTCTTTAACCATCAGGAGCACAAAGCAATAGCAGAGAAATCAAGGGCATCTATTATACAGGCATTTCAGTTAGCCCTTGGCTGCCCAGTTGAAGTTCAAATTGACTGTGCATCCACTCAAGAAAGAAAAGCTGATTTACAGGTCAGACTTAGTTTTCCAGAGGGCCAATCAAATGCTTCATATGCTCTCCAAACCCAGGGTTTGAATTCCTCTGCACATAGATTACAGCTTGGTGCCCCTGAAACTCAAAACAATTTAAGAAGTGAAATTGGTAATGACATGATTACAGATGGGAGGGAAAATATCCAATCTCATACCCAGGAGGCTTCCAAAAGTGAAATTGTTGAAATTGAAGGAGATTTTGCATCTCATCAAGGCCATTTGGGTAGCCAACATATAGGAAAACCAGTAGATGAAAAACGAATGGAAAGTGCATGGTTACAGGAACCACAATCTTCCCCCCATTTATCTACCTTTGGTCCTTATAGACCAGAGAAGCATAAGAATGTAAGAGAACGTCCTAGAACACAAAACCTAGCCAAAAGTAAAGTCTCACTTGGTTACGTTATTCAACAAGCAGAAGGAAGTGTTGATGGTTTCAATCAGGATCCGCACCATGATTACACTGGCAGATGGCCAAAACAGAAAGGGATTTCCATTGCCGAGAAGCTTGAACAAGAAAACTTGTAAGTATCCCATTTAATCTCTAGTTCTGTAATTTTGTGTTTTAAAGATTCTTATTTGACCCAGTGATTATTCTTTATGATCGCTTACTGGCCAATATCATAGATAGGCAGTTTGTTGCTGTTCAAGTTGATTGTAGCATTTGTAACTTCTAGTTAGTAACACATAGAGTTTGTCAGGAACTTGCTGGGTTGATTTAGTATCTCTGGTTCCATGATATTGCATCAGATGATGTTGATGCTCTTGACTAAGAGCAATATGATGATTTGTAATGATTTTCCATATGCAAATTGTACTATTATAAACCATTTTGATTTATCTTAAACATTTGACAATTGACATTGAATTATCAGTTATCAGCTGTGTTCTGTATTTAATTTTGTATGATTTGTGCACATATATAGCTGAACCCAGTCGTGGCTAACCCTGGGAAAAAAATGTTAGTGAACTGCCAAACCTGAACTGGCAACTTAGCAGTTCCAGGTTAGGCATCCTTGTAGACAGATTATAAATTATTTTTTTCTTGATGCGATTTTTCATTCATATTCTTGTTGTTAGCTAATTTTGGCCACAATTGTGGTTTAACAATCAACTCTGAATTTAAGAGCCACGGTTCACTTCATCCTCGTCCTATACTAGCACTTATTTTCTCAATGGTTTGATTTTCTCTTTTGTGAAGGGAATATGGTTATCATCATGAAAATAATTCTTCCTCACCAAGAGTCCTAATTTCCTCTCATTTTTATCAGAGGTCCCATTCATTTAACAGAGGTCCCATTCATTGTGGTTTAACAATCAACTCTGAATTTAAGAGCCATGGTTCCCTTCATCCTCATCCTATACTAGCACTTATTTTCTCAATGGTTTGATTTTCTCTTTTGTTAAGGGAATATGGTTATCATCATGAAAAAAATTCTTCCTCACCAAGAGTCCTAATTTCTTCTCATTTTTATCAGAGGTCCCATTCATTTAGAGTTCATGCATCACAGAATTCTTTTGATTGTTCAGATCAGAACTATTTGCTTGGGTTTTACATCCATATCTCCCTCAGAATTGTAACTATCAATATTGCTAATACCCTGATTACTATCCAGGCTCCCTGGCCTTCACAAATCCAAATTTCTGATAGCTTCTGTTTGCTCCTTTCATCCCCCTTTCTGCATTCATATTTTCTCACCTTCTTCTACATTGCTTTCCTCTATCATCTGTTCAATCTTCCTCTCATCTGCATTATTCTCATCCTCATTTGTGAAGACCATTTCAATCCTTTTCTTACAATCTTCCATGTTAACACTTACTAACTGAAAATCTGATTTTACTCTGCCTGAACATTTGGAGGAGGGTATCTGTTGTTTGGGAATCATTCAATATATTAGAATATTAGTACAAATAATATAATACAGTGTGCGTTTACACTTCTATGTAATAAGTTAGTTGTTAGGGCTAGTTAGTAGTCTTTAATAAAGTTGTTGTAACAGCAGTCCTTTGTAACTGCCGTCTACTTTTATATTTTAACTACTTTATATTTTTAGTATATGTTCAATAATATAATGTGGTACTTTTTTCATATGGTATAAGCCAATTTCTCTCAATCTTGTTTCTTTGGTTTTTTCCAACATCGGCATCAGAGTAAAATTCAGTCTCAAGAAAGAAATTGGGAAGAGAAGGTCGAAGGTGTGGGAAGTCAATGAAAATCATGAAACATTTTATTAGTTTGCAGATAATCGAGCACCAAACATTCATTATTTGTAGCTGCAATCTGCAAGAGCATGAGGAAGAATTACAGGCCATGCAAAGTCCAATCATGAGTTAGGGTTTTTCAAAGCCACAAGACAAGAAAAACAAAGTCCCATGGTCAAAATTTGCATTTTGCAAAGTTGCAAAGAATCATGATAGGAAGAAAAACCAGAAAATAATGAATTTCCAGTCACAAGCAGGAGTTTTTGTAATCACTAGGGCGCATTTTCTACAACTTTTGCAGTCATGAAAATTGTATAGGCATTTCTAGTCACAGCTAGGGCATAAATGTGAAAAATCATCATTGGCATTTGAAAAATGATGTGGATTTGCAAAAAATATGAGTGGCAGGTTGCAACAGGAAGGTGCAATCAGACTAGGGCATATGGCATATCAAAATCACAAAATATGAATTTATTATAGTCATACGCATAACTAGGGCACACCAACAAATAGCATACAATTGTGATTTTTGCGCATCTACAATTGATTTTGGGTATATATTTGCATTCAAAACTTTCTTTGAGGCTACAAATTTAAAATGTGTGTTTTTTTAGGGAGAGGATCAATATGTTTTTTTGGTTGCTAATGAAAATGGCAAATATTCAAATTTCAAAATCTAGCATTGCCAAAGGTACAAAAAATCATTGGGAAAAATAATAATATTTGGAGTCACATGATACTAGCTATCATTGAGTATCAAGAATGCGGCAAAATCTTGTTAGGCATAAAAACCAGGCATACCAATCACCCAAGTGACTTTGACAAATTTCATAGGGAAGCCCTACTAATTCTGAAGTTGTCAGCCTTAGATGATTTAATCCTTGAAGTTCAAAGTGCTACATTTGCACATAGCCTATGGGATATCTTAAAAAGTAAATAGCAAGTGTCTAAAACAGGCCCAATTATGTATCTCCAATTTTTTTTTGTTTTCTATCAAATTGGTTGGGGGTTCATGGTTTGAACATTGTTGGTTGGAAATTTTGTATTCTCGTGAAAACGTACAAAATTGAGATTTCAACCACAGCACGTGAGTTTGAACTCTCCTAATTAAGGGAAGGCTCCCCCTTTAACTAAATAAAACTAAATGGATGGGACAGCAATCGTTCCTCTTGTTTCAGGAAAGATTACGTTCTTCTCTCTTCACAGAAAAGACACAGTAAATGTTACTAAAACTTATTACAACAGCTACACAGTGAAATTAAGAGAAAGGAAATAAAGTTTCCTGAAAGCACAAAGTCTTCCGTTATTTCCTCCGGGACGGGAAAACAATTCGATAAGCACAAAGTCTTGAAGAATGAAATCCTATCAACCTTTTTCAGAACGATTACTTTATGGAAATATACAAGATAAAACAGCTCAAAGACTGTAATTATAATGTATGCTTTCAACTATTCTAAATGAGAAATACTATGAGCGTAAAGACTTATAATTCTTCTCTATTTCTAACACTAACTAAGAATTCAATTCTCAGATTTACAGCACAAAGACTGCAGATATTTAAATTGAATCTCTCTTCAGCAACTTTCAACAATTTTCAAGTAATCACGAAATAATAATGATCTAAAATGACATAAGAACATTTGAGATGCAAAACAAGAATTCAGCTCAAAGTCTGAAATTCCAGCTTCTTGATATCACTTGAAAATTTACAATATTTCACTATAAAGCTCAAAGACTTTATGAGTATAAAATTCTGCAGAGTTTTCTTGCTTGCTAAAAAGATAAAGATTACAATAGACCCCTCAAGTATTTATAGGAGAAGGTCTGGAGAAAAAGGTGGGAGGATCTCAACAAACTTGAGAAAATCTCTCAACCGATAACTAATTGCGATTGACTTATTCAAAATTACAATCCAAATTGTGATTTGTCTTGTAAGATTTTACACGTAATTACATTTTCGAAAATTGCAAGGAAAGAACACTTGCAATTGCAAAATTTGTTTTTACATATATATTGTCGAAAGTAAAATTACATAAAACAATCTAAAACTTTTAATCTGTTTCATTCCTATCTTTGAAAGATAAGAATTTGCTGATGATGGTCTTCAACTCGTTCGGATCTGGACCCAATGTGTTCTTGGCCACTGCAACTGTCTTCAAAATTATATCAAAGTATCTGATAGTTGCCAATCTATGCTCTTCATAAGTATTTTGCATTTTCTCAAGGATTGTTTGATGATTGATAAGCTTTTGAATCGAATCCATAGAAAACTGCTCTGATTCCATTTGTTGACGAAGATTGGCTGCCATATCTGAAGTAACTGAATCAGCTTCAAGTAACTCATCTTCTTGATTCAAAACTGTACATGAGATCTTTTCAAAACTTGAAAGAATATCCTGCTGAACTTCATCATTCATTTCTAAAGTGGCTCGGATATCTTTGATAAGATCTTGAATGACCAATGATCTATTTGTCATAAGTTCCTCAAATTCTATGTACTTTTCTCTGTTTGGCAAGATAGAATTGTTGCATAGAATTTGTAACTTAACCTGATCTATCTCATGCCAGATTTTTAAATCTTTTTCAAGCGATTCCAAACTTTGCTTGAAGGCTTCTAAAGTCTGATTCAGTTTTATCTTTGCTATCCTGACATTCTTGAAAACTTGCAACGTCTTCTCAATCATTGGAATACTTTGCTCAATTAGCTGAGTTATCCATGAATCAATTGCCTTGGCCTTTTGCGCAATTCTTTCTAATTGTCTAACTGATTCATTTGGAGGAGCTGTAGATAGAGAATCAACTGCCTCTGATGATCCTGTAATCCTTTGAATGACTGCAACTAGCTGAGCATTGTCTTCTTTGAGTTTTTCCTTTTTAGCTAAGAGTTCGTTATAGCTTTGTGTCAGAATTGTCACTGAACTCTGAGCATCCTGCATCATATTAGCGTGAGTCTGCTTACCCAATTCCACCCTTGTGAATCTGTAGTCAGATACCTGCATCTCTTCATGTGGTTTATCAACTAGAGGCTCTGCAATTTCAGCATATTTCATCCTGTTGCTGTCAACAAAAACCTGTGAGACTGTTTTAGCTTTCTTTGCAATCACTGGTTTTGATTTCTTCAATTTTCGGAAATCAAAAATATCAGGAGACACTGCTTGTTTCTTTCTCTTAGGAGCAATTGAATTCAGCCATGGAGGAAGATCCAAGGTTGTCACATCTGAAATGGCAACTGCGGTCTCGGTAGAAATAGCCTCAGTTTGAGATACAACAGAAATTCTTGAAGGTGCCTCAGTTTGTACAGCAACAATGTTTTGCTCAGAAGACAAATTGCAACTAGGATTGGCCATGAAACAATCAAAGTTCGTTACAGACGTATCAATTTCTGGAAGAGTTGTTTCTGACATAGCTGAAAAGATTGGATTGATATCAAAAATACTCTTGAAGTTACTAGGTAAGTTCATCATGGGAGCATTTGTTACAGATGAAGGCTGATGACAAGTCTCTTGTGGTGGAATAGAAGGAACAAAAACGGTAGAGAAGGAATCAACATCACTGTCGATAGGAGACAAAGGGGATATAGCTGATTCTGGTATTGGAGCCTCAATGTGAGGAGTTATCTCACTTAGGATAGTAGAGGTCTCATGAACCTCGTCTCCTTCTTGCTGATCTAATACCTGAATCTGCATTTCGTTGACTTCCTTACCCTTTAATGTTTCTCTATCCAATGGTTGTTCAGGAGCTCTGCTTACTTTCAGCTTGATTCTGGTACTTGAAGAGGAAGCTCCTTCTTTAGATTGTTCCCTGATTTCTGATTTCAATCCTCTAGGGCCAGCTGGGTCATCTTCAGCTCTAACTCTGATTTTGATGGTCTTAACACCTATGCTTTTGAGCCAAGAGTTGGTGTTTGCCAAGACTGATTGGAATCTATCAAAGATAGAGACGGATTCCTTTTGAGACCATTGAATTGCAGGAATGGGAGCATTAGCAACTCCCTGTTCTTCGTACTCAGGATCCAAAATCTGCTTATCATCAATTACTCCCTCTGGAATTAAAGTCAGATTCAGGTCAATGATTTGCTCCAAAGTTAGCCTGCAATAATCCATTTTGTATACATCCTTTTCTGTACGAAGGTCTGCCCAAATGTCTTCAATGCGGTGAACATGAGTGAAGACTCTTTTTATTTTATCTTTCATCCTCCTGTAATCAAAATCCACTCTAGCTTGGAATCTTTTCAATGTTATCTCCTGAAGTTCAGTTTCCATTGCTTTGGCTCTTGAAGAGGTTGTCAAAGAATACCTGCCAATTACCAATGGATTATGTGAAGAAATACCAATTCCAGATTTGTGTTGTATAACTTGACGTGAATGAACTGACATCAATTGCCTTCCTAGCTCCATCAGAATGATCTTATCAGTTGGATATCTTGGGAGCATATAAGGTTGGTCTTCAAAGCAGCCAACTCTCATATAGGTGAATGTTGGAAATTGAAGAAACAAGCAGCCATATTGATTTACCTTATTCCAAGCTGCATCTGATACCCTGTTATTTACCAACTCTTTGTCAAACAAACACATAAAATAACCAAAGAAGGCATCTTGTACCCTTCTATAATGCGCTCGACTTGGAATAAAAGTCAGCTGGTCATAATATTTCCATACAGGCACCAATGATCTGTCACCTTCAGGAGATAAGCCTGGAAAATGTCTCAAGGAAGCTGCTATGTAGACCAAATATGAATTCATATAGAAGGTCAGAGTGGTAGGAACCTGTGCAAGCTGTTCGCACAAACAGTCACTGATTATTTCTCCCCAGAAAATTGGATGTTGTGCTTTTCTAATGACAACCATGAACTTATACATCCAGCTTTCAAACATGTTAGAAACTTTCAACCCTGCAATTCTGCTCAAAAGAGTGATCATGTCGTTAACTTCTTCTATAAAATCAGACCGATACAACTTGGGCATACGGGTCGCACAAGGTCGTGATTTTAGAAGCCATTTAGAGTTGATGTGTTTAATACAATCATTCTTTTTCTGCTCAAAATGTTTGTGAGCACTCTTCAATGAAATCTCTGAATAAGTGGTTGCATCAGGTACTCTGAAAACTCTATTGATTGTCTCAGCATCAAGTCTGATAACTACGTTGCCATCATCATCCTTAATTGTCCTGGATTGTCTATCAAAGCGTGCTGCACATGCAAGGACGAATTCTGGTTCAAGGGCAGCAACAGGAAAAGAAGCCACGAGATGGATATGACTTCTCAGCAACTTTTGCATATCAGAAGACGTAGATTTCTCAGCCCTTTCAAGAAATTCAGACATATCAACATGCCCTATTTCTGTATCTTTGATCTCATCGATGTTTGAAACAACGTGAGATGGAGAGATCTCATTCTGATATTTGTCGAACTTATACTTCATCTTTTTGCCTGCTGGAGAAGTTGGTTCATCCGTCATTGAACAGGAATCTGCAAGACTGCGGTGAAAACCCCATAAGGTCAGCACATCATCAGCATCAACGTGAGTGGACATGGCGGAACTCAAACCCTAGAACAATGAAATGGACTTTGAAAGAAAGATGGAAGGTGAATGAAGATGAATTCGAAATGGATGAAATGGTGGAATGAAAAACGGCATTGTGTCTCTTTGAAACAGCAAAACAAAGAGATCTTTAAACTTGAATTTGGAATTTCGTCCAAAAAGGTCAACTTTTATGTTTTTTTAAGGCAATTCGGGTTTTTGAGTGACTTGAACAATTTCGGAACTTTTTGACACTTTAGCAATTTCTGCTTTTTGCAATTTCGGGATTTTTATGAGCTTTGACAATTTTCACAAAGGCAATCGGGATTTTTCAGAAATTTAACAATTTTTGAACTTTGCAAATTTAAAAATTGTTATTTTAATTACAAATCCCGAAATTGTATTTTTAGGCTAAAAACCCGAAATGAACACAAAGTGAATAATTAATTTGTGAAAAATAATGATGGATATATGAAGTGGCGAAATGAAGTGAAAGGAATGAGCATGATATATGAAATTTTATTGCTGGAAATGAACGGTGAAATGGAAGAAATGCGTTTTAATCATGTAAAGCATTTTTTAAAGGGAAAATGCATTATGTATGAAATATGGAGGTAGGTGAAATGAGATGGAAGGTAAAATTTCAGTAAAATGGAGAAGGCGTGTGAATGTATATGAGAAAAACGCATTTTTATATAAGGGCGAATGGAGATAATATGGAGATATATGAGTGGAGATGGCGAATGAAATGGAGGAATAAATGGCAGTGAGAGTGAATAACGAAATGAAAGAAAATGGTGAGTAGACAAGTAAATGAAAGAGGCGAGAATGTATCAAGAAAACACGTTTTAGTATGAAGGCGGACTTTTGAGATAAATAAATGTATTTAAGATAAAGAAAACCAGTAAGAGAAAACGCGTTTTGATAAAACTAGCAAAAATACCAACAAATATACAAAAATAACCATGATGAAAGCGAAGGATAGAAAGAAAAACGCGTAAAAAATAAAAACGCGTTTTGAAACAGTGATAAAAAGCAAAAACGTGGTATGCAGAAGACAATATCATTGATAATAAAATAAAACGCACATAGATGATAGTAAAATATTAAAAGAAAGAGGAAAAATGCGAATCATACCTGGAGATGAGTTGTAATACGCGAAAATGCAGAAACAAAAACCCTAGACGCGTTGAAAACGACAGAGACTCGGTTATTTACTGGTAAAAGTCCGAATTTGAAGCATTAAGGTCGACCAAATCTCCATAAAATGAGGAAATAAATGCAAAGAAGAATTCAACCAGCTCGAATCTGAGAAGAATCGGATTTTTCAGAAGCTTTCACAATGAAAAATAACATCAAAGTCATGAATCGGGTTTTTTATGAAGCTTTACATGCCTTTTTTACAAAAACGGGTTTTTTATGCACTTTAGCAATTTCACTTTAGACCAATTCGGACTTTTCAGATCAGAAAACAATTTTCATTTTGAACTTTTGAAGAAATTCGAACTTTTGAAGTCATTAAAGCAATTTCGGGTTTTTAAGGCACTTTAGCAATTTCGGGTTTTTAAAACACTTTAGCAATTTTGCCTTAGAGTCTAAATTTCCCTATTTGCTGAGTTGCTCTGAAAACCCGAAATTGGCCAAAAAGACATTAAAAACAAGTCAGAAATCAACGAAAACGGAAACGTAAAGGGGAAAAAGAATAGCCCAAAGGTTAATCAACCTGAAACAGAGATTTTCCACCCTTTGCACCTCGTAATGCGTGCCTTAGAGAAGAAAAATCTCAAGTTTTAAGAAAATTTTGATTGGTTACCTAAATTTTTAAAACGAGTTAAAAATTTAGGATAACAGCTGGCTCCGACTGGGGAACTGCCTTCGAAAACGAAGGTAGTAGAATCCAGAATCTAGAAACAAGAGGAGATTCATTGGGCTACGGAGTCACTCAATAAAACGCAAAAATAAAAGACTCAAAAGATTAAAAAGACTAAAAATTCAAACCCTAACTTTTATTAAAAACTCAAATCTTATGTTAAAAAAACTAAAAAAACTCTACTGAAGTAGTGTTTTAGATGCTGCCCAGTAAGGAAGTGGGATATGGAGTGGATCTTGATATGCCAAAATGCATTGATCTCCTTTTTCTTGTGAAAAAAGGGACCACGCCAAAGAGATCAATTTTCCATTCACATTTTGAAGTTCCTCCTATATCCCAAAGACTAAGAAACCACTTGAAGACCTTCTTTTTGACGACAAGTCAGAGAGTTAAGCTTGTTCCATGTTCGTTGATACGTCCACTGCTTGTGATCTTTGCCTTCTGAGAGAGAGAGCCTATTTCCGCTTAGAGAGAACTTTATAATAGCATCCTACAGCTTTGAATTGTGAGGGCTGGAAGTTCCAACGATCCTTGGGTCTCCATTTACTCCCAGCACAACCATGGCTCCAAGAAAAATGGCTCGCTTGTAAAAACGATCAAAACAAAGCATCATACAACGCATATATGATATATCTTTATTCTCAACAACAAGCTTTCGGATTGGCAATATCTTTTTTACTACCATTATCAATGACCATTACCTGCGGGTAACTCTGAAGTGCCCATATTATATAATAATAAACAAAAGAAAATATCTGTAAGATGAGAAGGAGATGTATATCTGTCACGTTTATAGGAACGTTCTTGTTATATGATGTTTTCTTTCAAAATTACACACTCTCAGAATATGGTTTCCAAGGAATAGCTTTGGCATATGTAATGAAATAATTTGAGCAGCAAGAACAAAAGTATTCCAGCATAAAATGAGGGTTTATAACTATAGAAGTCCGCCCCACTGCTGAAGGCTTCATCAACAACTTGGTTTTAATGCTGCGCCATCATTTTTTGCTTACCAACAATTTGATTGTACAGTTTTTACAAACGTTTATATGCGTCTTTTTTTTGGTATATAATAATACTCGCCCTCAATCTTGAGCAACTTAGATGGAGAAATATGACCACCAGAAGCCAAATTTAAAATGGATCAAACAATCTCTGTCTTGCTGCTATCATCAACAAGGCTGAAAAAAAATAAGAGTTTATACCAAACCATTATCCAAAGATATATTTGCATTTTTAAGTTCAGATTTTCTTTCCTTGAAGAGAGGATAAAGCATTAATTGATAAGTCAGAAAGACAATATATAGAAAATACTGTTCATCAGTCTGATCACAACACTTTTTAGAGATCTTCAAAGACTCTCTTCATTTTTCTGCACACTTTTCAGCCATCGCTGATAAAAAACTTGCCAAAACAAAAAATTCGCCAATATCTTAAATCAACTCTTGATTTTTTTTTTTTTCAATTTCCTTTTTTTTAAAAATTTTTGTGGTTCAAAATGGATTTGAAAGTATCCATTCTAACACTATCGTATTCCTTAAATATATTGAGAAAGTGAAAAAACTTGCCGGCGTTTAAAAAAGCATTCTTCATTTGCAGAATATTTGAGCTCTGAAGCTTTTAGACACTTAGAAGGATTGATTCAATTCCTTCTGAATTTTGCTGCATCAAAATAGCAGACATGGTATGCTCTGAAGCATAACTGTTAATGAAATCAATTTTAACAATTGCATTCTTAATTTAAGTGCTTTCCCCTTCATCATATCAATGATGTGACGTGTTTTCTCAGCAAAATCTGGGATAAATCTCCTCAAGAAATTCACTTTAGAAAAGTGAACAGCTGTCTTACTAGATGGCAAAGGCAGATTTTGAATAGATCTTATGATCAATCTTGATTCCTTCATTTGATACAACATTAAGTTTACCCTCAGTAACCCCAAAGATAGACTTCTTAGGATTAAGAGAAACACCATGCTTGCGCACCTTTCCAGCACATCTTGTAAATGAAATAAATGATTTCACGATCTTTTGAGAAGACAGTGAGATCATCCAAATACACCACGATATACCTTCCTAAGATACCACGAAAAGCTAAATCCATTGCTCTTTGAAAGGTTGCTCCTGCATTTATTAATCCAAAAGGCATTCTGCGATATGCAAAAGTACCCCATGGGGTAGTAAAAGCAGTTTTATGTCTATCAGCTTCACTTACCTCAATCTGGTTGTAACCTGAAAATCCATCCAGCATAGACATCATTTGAGAACCTGTCACTGTCTGGAGCACTTGATCCATTATAGGCAAAGGATAATTATCCTTTAATGACTGCTGATTGAGATTACGAAAATCCACACAAATACGAATTTCTCCATTCTTCTTGCGTACTGGAACTATATTAGCTATCCAAGTTGAATGATGAATGGGAAAAATAATTTGTGCATCTAGCATCTTCTGGATTTCTGAATAGATAGTGCCAGAAATTTTGGGATTATACTGGCGTTGCTTTTGTTTGAAAGGAGCTGCATCGCTCTTCAAAGGGATTTCATGTTGAACTTGTCCTGACTGAAAAGATTTCAGATCATCATATGAATAAGCCAGCACATCTCTGTACTGCTGTAATAACTGAATAATCTGATTTCTCTCATCTGGAGTACAACTATTACCAATGTTAACCATTTTAGGATCTTCTTCAGATCCAATATTGTACTTGTCATACCCTGTAGGAGAATCTGAATTTACTTGTTGCTGCTTTTTGATATATCGATCATGCTTGTCAAAAAGCTTTTCTAGAGATACCAATCCCTTAGGAATTTTATTCCCTTTTAGCTGCAAAATTTCTCCATCAGATTCGGACCAAGTATCTGACATAGAATCTGAAGAAGAAGAAGAATTGCTACCTTCAAAATACAGGTTATTAAAACCATCATCAACTTGTGAAAAGTTAATAATCTGTTTATCATCATTGAAAATCTGCCAATGATCCCAGTTATCTGGAACACTAGGCCTGCAGATTATTTCAACAATATACTTATCTTGATTAAAATCAAGGTGAGGAATAAGGAGAGTTGCTGAAACAGCAAGAGAATCTGCTCTATCATTGAATTCTCTTGGAACAACTGAGATACTGAAAGCATCAAAATCTTGAATATTCTCCCATACCAAATTACGGTAATGTCGGAGTCTATCATTCCTTGTCTGATAAATATTCCTTACTTGACAAATTATCAACTCAGCGTCTCCTTGAGCATGCAGATTTTTAATTCCTCTCTGAAGTGCAACACTCATACCTAGTAAAAGAGCTTCATACTCTGCAGTATTATTAGTATTTGCAAACTGCAATTTAAAAGAATATGGAAAGATTTGACCTTTCGGAGAAATCAGAACCACACCAGCTCCGGATCCATTTGTAGCACAACTGCCATCAAACTCGAGAATCCAAATATCATTAGAATCATCATTAATATAAAGACTGCTGGATTCTCCTACTTCAAAAGTAGAAGAAAGAGTGTTCTCATCTTCCATGGGAGAAGACTGATTTTCTTCATCTTGAGGAAGAAGTTCAATATCTTTTTCTGTAGTAGAAGATTCAGCATCTTCTATCATACGATCAAGGGGATATTCAGCTAGTGTTGAATCTTCTCCATTATTAGAACTTCCTTCATTTGCTGAAAGAGTTGAAGAATCAGCAGAACACCAATCTTCAGCAAACTCAGAAATCTCATCAATATGAAGATAGTAGTTCCCGAAACCAGCTGATTCAAAAAGAATCTGAGCATGAGGATCATCAGATTTTTCCACTGTAAACTTGGTTTCTCTTTCAGGAACAAGTTTCTGCACAACACCTTTCACAGGAATTCTGGCCTCTGTCATATCCATGTTGAGCTCGCCTCCTACATCTTTACAGAAATTACGTCCAAGGAGCATTCCATAAGAAGCTGGGACGTCCGCAACAAGAACAGTCATCTTTATCTTTTTCTCAGGAAAGGCTGCAAAGGCGAATTGTGCATCTTTGATTTGCCCAACGAGAGGCACTTGTTTATTATCCATAGAATAACAATTACCAAAAGTTTTGGTAAGAGTTAATCCAAGACAATCAGCAACCTTGATTGGCATAACATTATCCGAAGCACCAGAATCTATAATACAGTTACTTAATTTGAAACCATTAATGAGCAAGGAAATATAGAAAGGATCTATCTTTCCTGGAACTGAGGATGGGATGATAACCAAATTATTGGGCAGATTCTTGGGTTCTTGGACAATAGGGCTATTTGAAACAGGACGAGTCTCACTACTTTTAACAAATTTAACCAATCTCTCAAGCTGATCAGGATTGGCTTGAAGATACTCAACCTCAGACATCTGAATCTTAGTCTTTCTAGCATGGTCAATAATATCAAAAGCTTGGAAAGAATTTGCAAGAGATGTAGATGATATATTCTCAACTTGTACTTTAGGATTAGATACATTAGTCTTGGGTTCACTAGAAAGAACAGAAGGAGAATTGCTTACTTGATTTTTTGAAGAATCCTTAGTCAAGATAGGCAATGGCATTCCCTTCTTAGCAATGGTCACCGGCAACTGAACGTTGTTTTTCACCTTTGCTTCTTCATCCTTTTGAGCCAACCGAGTCTGGGATCTTGTGATAACAGCATATGCTTGACTCTCAACATTTTCATTTTCAGCTGAATCATCATAATGCATGTATCGTATTGTGGAGTCGCCAGCTGCCTCTTCATCTTCTTGATTAAAAACAGCTTCATCTTCCGCTTGGAAATCATTGGAAGATAGTTCTTCTCGATCTATTTCGTAATAACCAACTGCTGTATTCTTCGGAGGTGCTTCAAGTGCAAGCCTCTCGGGAGGAGGAGGCAATTTATTCTGATTTCTGGCAGCATAGTTGGAAGCAGAATTTGGATACGTCCTCCTAGGAATATCCTTGTACGGAGCAGCAAAAGAAGCTTGTGAAACCTGCTTCTTCAAGGCAAGAAGTTCATTAGCCAACTTTTGTACCATAGGATCAGTAGAAGCTGAAATAGAAGACTCAGGAATGGAATTTCCTTTGAATCGATTAGGATCCTTCCGGATTTTCCCAGCCAAGATCAAATCATCTTCAATTTCTGTAGCAAGGACTTGAGCATGTGCCAAAGTCGTTGGAGTTGCTCTTCTCAACAGAAAACTGACTTCTGGCAGCTGAGTGTTGATGAAAGAAACACTTGAGATTTGCTGGAGTGGGCTGTGAATCAGTAGGAATTCTGTTTGCAAGTTTATTAAACTTTGCAATGAATTCACGCATATTCTCATGTGTGTCCTTCTTCATTTGAGTCAGCTGGGCCAGCAATGCATGCTCATCTTCGGCGGGCTTGAAACGTTCTTCAAACTTTGTCTTGAGAGTTTCCCAACTAGTGATATCACCAGCTCTCAAATTGTAAAACCAGTCAGCTGCAATTCCTTGTAGAGTTTCCACGAACAAACGTACAGCAACATCTTGATGTTCTACTCCTAGAACACCACAAGCCATTGAGAAAGCTTTGATATGTTCATCGGGATGCTGTTTACCATCTCCATAAAACTTAGGCAGATTTTTACGTGAGCCTTGTGGAAGAGCATGAAGAGGTGGAGTAAGATTTAAAGGACCAAAAGCTGCTCCCCATGGACCTTGAGCCATCGCTTGAATAGTAGGAACAACTGAAATCAAAGGTTTGAGGAAAAAGGCTGAAAGTTCACTTGGGATGGGCTTTTTCTTCTTAGATGGAGGGAAGCTAGTAGTTCGTGAAAGGGAAGATATACTAGTGAGCAGCTCAAACCTAGCTTGTTCACCGGGAGATATTTCTTGAGAACTTTGTCCCTTCTTACGACGAACGTAATAACGGATTCCTTCCAGCGTAGAAGCTAAAACAGAAACAAGTAAACAAATTAAGAATACTGGACTTCAAAAGAAAGTGAGAGACTTTCAAATGCGTTCGTATCCCCAGCGGAGTCGCCAAAAACTGTTGGTTGGAAATTTTGTATTCTCGTGAAAGCGTACAAAATTGAGATTTCAACCACAGCACGTGAGTTTGAACTCTCCTAATTAAGGGAAGGCTCCCCCTTTAACTAAATAAAACTAAATGGGTAGGATAGCAATCGTTCCTCTTGTTTCAGGAAAGATTACGTTCTTCTCTCTTCACAGAAAAGACACAGTAAATGTTACTAAAACTTATTACAACAGCTACACAGTGAAATTAAGAGAAAGGAAATAAAGTTTCCTGAAAGCACAAAGTCTTCCGTTATTTCCTCCGGGACGGGAAAACAATTCGATAAGCACAAAGTCTTGAAGAATGAAATCCTATCAACCTTTTTCAGAACGATTACTTTATGGAAATATACAAGATAAAACAGCTCAAAGACTGTAATTATAATGTATGCTTTCAACTATTCTAAATGAGAAATACTATGAGCGTAAAGACTTATAATTCTTCTCTATTTCTAACACTAACTAAGAATTCAATTCTCAGATTTACAGCACAAAGACTGCAGATATTTAAATTGAATCTCTCTTCAGCAACTTTCAACAATTTTCAAGTAATCACGAAATAATAATGATCTAAAATGACATAAGAACATTTGAGATGCAAAACAAGAATTCAGCTCAAAGTCTGAAATTCCAGCTTCTTGATATCACTTGAAAATTTACAATATTTCACTATAAAGCTCAAAGACTTTATGAGTATAAAATTCTGCAGAGTTTTCTTGCTTGCTAAAAAGATAAAGATTACAATAGACCCCTCAAGTATTTATAGGAGGAAGGTCTGGAGAAAAAGGTGGGAGGATCTCAACAAACTTGAGAAAATCTCTCAACCGATAACTAATTGCGATTGACTTATTCAAAATTACAATCCAAATTGTGATTTGTCTTGTAAGATTTTACATGTAATTACATTTTCAAAAATTGCAAGGAAAGAACACTTGCAATTGCAAAATTTGTTTTTACATATATATTGTCGAAAGTAAAATTACATAAAACAATCTAAAACTTAATTTGTTTCATTCCTATCTTTAAAAGATAAGAATTTGCTGATGATGGTCTTCAACTCGTTCGGATCTGGACCCAATGTGTTCTTGGCCACTGCAACTGTCTTCAAAATTATATCAAAGTATCTGATAGTTGCCAATCTATGCTCTTCATAAGTATTTTGCATTTTCTCAAGGATTGTTTGATGATTGATAAGCTTTTGAATCGAATCCAAAGAAAACTGCTCTGATTCCATTTGTTGACGAAGATTGGCTGCCATATCTGAAGTAACTGAATCAGCTTCAAGTAACTCATCTTCTTGATTCAAAACTGTACATGAGATCTTTTCAAAACTTGAAAGAATATCCTGCTGAACTTCGTCATTCATTTCTAAGGTGGCCTGGATATCTTTGATAAGATCTTGAATGACCAATGATCTATTTGTCATAAGTTCCTCAAATTCTATGTACTTTTCTCTGTTTGGCAAGATAGAATTGTTGCATAGAATTTGTAACTTAACCTGATCTATCTCATGCCAGATTTTTAAATCTTTTTCAAGCGATTCCAAACTTTGCTTGAAGGCTTCTAAAGTCTGATTCAGTTTTATCTTTGCTATCCTGACATTCTTGAAAACTTGCAACGTCTTCTCAATCATTGGAATACTTTGCTCAATTAGCTGAGTTATCCATGAATCAATTGCCTTGGCCTTTTGCGCAATTCTTTCTAATTGTCTAACTGATTCATTTGGAGGAGCTGTAGATAGAGAATCAACTGCCTCTGATGATCCTGTAATCCTTTGAATGACTGCAACCAGCTGAGCATTGTCTTCTTTGAGTTTTTCCTTTTTAGCTAAGAGTTCGTTATAGCTTTGTGTCAGAATTGTCACTGAACTCTGAGCATCCTGCATCATATTAGCGTGAGTCTGCTTACCCAATTCCACCCTTGTGAATCTGTAGTCAGATACCTGCATCTCTTCATGTGGTTTATCAACTAGAGGCTCTGCAATTTCAGCATATTTCATCCTGTTGCTGTCAACAAAAACCTGTGAGACTGTTTTAGCTTTCTTTGCAATCACTGGTTTTGATTTCTTCAATTTTCGGAAATCAAAAATATCAGGAGACACTGCTTGTTTCTTTCTCTTAGGAGCAATTGAATTCAGCCATGGAGGAAGATCCAAGGTTGTCACATCTGAAATGGCAACTGCGGTCTCGGTAGAAATAGCCTCAGTTTGAGATACAACAGAAATTCTTGAAGGTGCCTCAGTTTGTACAGCAACAATGTTTTGCTCAGAAGACAAATTGCAACTAGGATTGGCCATGAAACAATCAAAGTTCGTTACAGACGTATCAATTTCTGGAAGAGTTGTTTCTGACATAGCTGAAAAGATTGGATTGATATCAAAAATACTCTTGAAGTTACTAGGTAAGTTCATCATGGGAGCATTTGTTACAGATGAAGGCTGATGACAAGTCTCTTGTGGTGGAATAGAAGGAACAAAAACGGTAGAAAAGGAATCAACATCACTGTCGATAGGAGACATAGGGGATATAGCTGATTCTGGTATTGGGGCCTCAATGTGAGGAGTTATCTCACTTAGGATAGTAGAGGTCTCATGAACCTCGTCTCCTTCTTGCTGATCTAATACCTGAATCTGCATTTCGTTGACTTCCTTACCCTTTAATGTTTCTCTATCCAATGGTTGTTCAGGAGCTCTGCTTACTTTCAGCTTGATTCTGGTACTTGAAGAGGAAGCTCCTTCTTTAGATTGTTCCCTGATTTCTGATTTCAATCCTCTAGGACCAGCTGGGTCATCTTCAGCTCTAACTCTGATTTTGATGGTCTTAACACCTATGCTTTTGAGCCAAGAATTGGTGTTTGCCAAGACTGATTGGAATCTATCAAAGATAGAGACGGATTCCTTTTGAGACCATTGAATTGCAGGAATGGGAGCATTAGCAACTCCCTGTTCTTCGTACTCAGGATCCAAAATCTGCTTATCATCAATTACTCCCTCTGGAATTAAAGTCAGATTCAGGTCAATGATTTGCTCCAAAGTTAGCCTGCAATAATCCATTTTGTATACATCCTTTTCTGTACGGAGGTCTGCCCAAATGTCTTCAATGCGGTGAACATGAGTGAAGACTCTTTTTATTTTATCTTTCATCCTCCTGTAATCAAAATCCACTCTAGCTTGGAATCTTTTCAATGTTATCTCCTGAAGTTCAGTTTCCATTGCTTTGGCTCTTGAAGAGGTTGTCAAAGAATACCTGCCAATTACCAATGGATTATGTGAAGAAATACCAATTCCAGATTTGTGTTGTATAACTTGACGTGAATGAACTGACATCAATTGCCTTCCTAGCTCCATCAGAATGATCTTATCAGTTGGATATCTTGGGAGCATATAAGGTTGGTCTTCAAAGCAGCCAACTCTCATATAGGTGAATGTTGGAAATTGAAGAAACAAGCAGCCATATTGATTTACCTTATTCCAAGCTGCATCTGATACCCTGTTATTTACCAACTCTTTGTCAAACAAACACATAAAATAACCAAAGAAGGCATCTTGTACCCTTCTATAATGCGCTCGACTTGGAATAAAAGTCAGCTGGTCATAATATTTCCATACAGGCACCAATGATCTGTCACCTTCAGGAGATAAGCCTGGAAAATGTCTCAAGGAAGCTGCTATGTAGACCAAATATGAATTCATATAGAAGGTCAGAGTGGTAGGAACCTGTGCAAGCTGTTCGCACAAACAGTCACTGATTATTTCTCCCCAGAAAATTGGATGTTGTGCTTTTCTAATGACAACCATGAACTTATACATCCAGCTTTCAAACATGTTAGAAACTTTCAACCCTGCAATTCTGCTCAAAAGAGTGATCATGTCGTTAACTTCTTCTATAAAATCAGACCGATACAACTTGGGCATACGGGTCGCACAAGGTCGTGATTTTAGAAGCCATTTAGAGTTGATGTGTTTAATACAATCACTCTTTTTCTGCTCAAAATGTCTGTGAGCACTCTTCAATGAAATCTCTGAATAAGTAGTTGCATCAGGTACTCTGAAAACTCTATTGATTGTCTCAGCATCAAGTCTGATAACTACGTTGCCATCATCATCCTTAATTGTCCTGGATTGTCTATCAAAGCGTGCTGCACATGCAAGGACGAATTCTGGTTCAAGGGCAGCAACAGGAAAAGAAGCCACGAGATGGATATGACTTCTCAGCAACTTTTGCATATCAGAAGACGTAGATTTCTCAGCCCTTTCAAGAAATTCAGACATATCAACATGCCCTATTTCTGTATCTTTGATCTCATCGATGTTTGAAACAACGTGAGATGGAGAGATCTCATTCTGATATTTGTCGAACTTATACTTCATCTTTTTGCCTGCTGGAGAAGTTGGTTCATCCGTCATTGAACAGGAATCTGCAAGACTGCGGTGAAAACCCCATAAGGTCAGCACATCATCAGCATCAACGTGAGTGGACATGGCGGAACTCAAACCCTAGAACAATGAAATGGACTTTGAAAGAAAGATGGAAGGTGAATGAAGATGAATTCGAAATGGATGAAATGGTGGAATGAAAAACGGCATTGTGTCTCTTTGAAACAGCAAAACAAAGAGATCTTTAAACTTGAATTTGGAATTTCGTCCAAAAAGGTCAACTTTTATGTTTTTTTAAGGCAATTCGGGTTTTTGAGTGACTTGAACAATTTCGGAACTTTTTGACACTTTAGCAATTTCTACTTTTGCAATTTCGGGATTTTTATGAGCTTTGACAATTTTCACAAAGGCAATCGGGATTTTTCAGAAGTTTAACAATTTTTGAACTTTGCAAATTTAAAAATTGTTATTTTAATTACAAATCCCGAAATTGTATTTTTAGGCTAAAAACCCGAAATGAACACAAAGTGAATAATTAATAATTGGATATATGAAGTGGCGAAATGAAGTGAAAGGAATGAGCATGATATATGAAATTTTATTGCTGGAAATGAAGGTGAAATGGAAGAAATGTGTTTAAGAAAGAATATGAAAGAATCATAAAGTTAGAAAAGAAAGACCCAAATAATCAATACATTTGGGTGAAGATAACAGATGGGGAATCTTTGATTTGGATGGCAGCTTGTTATTTTGCTCCTTATGGCTCCAAAGTGTACAAGAAAAGGAATCTAGATAGAGAAGACCCTTATGAAGCTCTAAAAATTGACATAGCAAAATATTGTGATACCGGCAAGATTATCCTTCTGGGAGACTTCAATGCGAGGACCGCAAATAACCAAGCTCTTTGTTTTGGTAGGGAAGAGGGGAAAAATAGCAATCCTTTGTGGTTAGAGGAAGAAGAAGATCAAAGTTGGCAAAGAGTATCTCAGGATTCAAAAGGTGGCATTTCGTCTTTTGGTGTAAATCTGTTGGGGTTTTGCTGCCTTCACAACTTAATCATCTGTAACGGCATAAGCACTTTTTCAAGCTCTGGGGCTTTCACATGTCATACCCACAATGGGCGGAGCGTGGTAGACTATGTCATTGGTTCACAAAGCATTATACCAAGGGTAAAAGAGTTGGAAATAGGGAGCTGTCCTATAGAATTAAAATCTGATCATAGCCCTATTTATATAAAGCTTAGTATGAAAGACAATGTCCAACAAAAAGCCTGTACGCAGCCATACAAAAGGGGCAACCTTCAAGACAAAATTCTTATAACTGACGAGAATCAGAACACATTTAAAAGAATGCTGGAAAAACAGTTAAAGGAAATAAAAAATGTTAGCAGCCCAACTAAAAATCAAAGCATTATAGACAGCGACAAACTGATGACAATCATGCACAAGGCTCTCATAGATTGCAAAAAGGCTAAGGGTAGAAGAGGCTCCAAAAATAGCTTTCCAGCGAATCCATGGTACGACGAAGAGTGTAAGGTGGCTAAAAGGAGGCTGAAAATACCTGGCTGCGAACAAATAAACAAAAAATTGTATGAAAAATTAGTAAGATCAAAAAAAGAGGAATACATGATAGTAAGAAGGAGGGAGCTAATCTTTCTTGGGAAACACAATCCAAAGGATTTTTGGAGAGAATTGCAGCAGACTAGAGGTACTACAGAAAATAATATTACGGACATTCAATGGCTAGAATACGCAAAAAAGTTGTATGAAAGAGACCAAGAAAGAACACACCCTCCGATAATTAATTCTAATGATAAGCTCTTCTCCACAAAGGATATCAAGGGTGGTATTAAAGCTTTGGCGGTGGGCAAGGCTCGAGATATTGATGGGTTACAAGCTGAATACTTGAAATGGGGATTAGAGCTCTTGGCACCACATATCAAAAAGATTTTCAATAGGGTCATTCAACATGGTTTCCCAACAAACTGGACCACGAGTGTTGTTATCCCTCTCCACAAGAGTGGAGATGTCAACAACCCGTCAAACTATCGCACCATAATGATTAACCCTCTTTTTGGGAAGCTCTTTGGGAGCATGGTGGAGCGAAGAATCAGTCGTTGGGCTGAGAAGGAGGGTAAGAGGGCGAAAGGGCAAGCAGGTTTCAGACCAAAACATTCTACTATTGACCACTGCATTACCCTCAGGCACATGGTTGAAAAAGTTTGGGATAAACAAGGTGGCGAGGTTTTCTGTTGCTTCGTTGACTTCAAAAAGGCTTTCGATACTGTCCCTAGAAATAAACTTTGGGACAGAATGGAACAACTTGGGATTCCAGTAAAATATAGGGCTGCTGTCCACAGGCTTTATGAGCAGGTGGGGGCCAAAATTAGAACAAAGGCAGGTCTTTCCGAGTGCTTTGGGAGTGACATTGGAGTCAAGCAGGGCTGCCCTTTGTCCCCTACTTTATTCGGGCTATACATAGACAAGTTAGAAGAATGGTTGGACAAACGGGGAGGTGATGGTGTTCTTTTGGCCACTTATGTGATCAAGTTGTTGTTGTATGCGGATGATCTTACTTTAATGGCAAATTCTGAAAATAGTCTTCAAGAGCACCTAAAAGCTTTGGAACTTTTCTGTCAAGATGTGGGGATGCAGGTCAACATCAGCAAGACCAAGGTCATGATATTTACGTTGAAAAGAGCCAAAAAACAAATAAATTTTGAGTTTGAGGGAAACACTTTGCAGGTGGTGAATGAATACAAATATTTGGGACTAGATTTTTGTAACAATCTCAATTGGGAGGCGTGTAGGACGAAAAGAATTCAAGGGGGTTGGAAAGCTCTTTACCTACTCCAAAATAGATGTAGGTCAGCTGAGCTATGGGATTGGAGCACAAAAAAGAAGCTTTTTGGGCTGCTTGTTACCCCGGTGGTTCTTTATGGTTGCGAAGTTTGGGGCAGCAGCACGTCAGCTGTAAAATGGAAACAAATAGAAAGACTTCAAAAACACTTAATCACAAGTAATTTCAAAATAAAAAATACGGTCCCTTATGAGATTGTTTTAGCTGAAGCTGGGGCCTTTCCAATGGAAATGGCAGCGTTAATTCGCTTATTAGGCTATTTGCAAAGAATAGAGAATATGGAAGAGCATCATTGGCCCAAAATTGTGGTGGAAGAAGAATTAACTAGAAGGAAGAACACGTGGATGAAACAAAATGTCAAGTGGATGGGAAAATGGGGGATCAACATACAAGAGTGTCCAAGCAAAAAAGTCGAGATGAAAAGGTATGTAAAAGAGAAAGTCAAAAACACCATGTGGTTGAAGCAACTTGGCCGGAAGAGTGAGCACTATGTTCTGCATTTTAATCCTACTTGTGATCATGAACAAAAATTTTACATAGGGGCAGATATAAAATGGAAGGCTAAAATGTTGATAGCTCAATTGAGAACTAGCTCGCATCGTTTGAGATGCGAAACAGGCAGATGGAAAATACCCAAAGAGGGGTGGTCGGATAGAATCTGTTGTTTCTGCACTTCGGGTTTAGTGGAGACAGAGTGGCACTACGTTATGGAGTGCCAAGCTTATGAGGACATCCGATATTGTTACTCAGATTTGTTAAAAGTCAAATCATTAGCGGCTTTGTTTGAAGAGGAAAAGATTGATAAAACAGCAAGTTACTTGACCAAAATTCACAGTAGAAGAAACAAAATCAGCAAAGAGATTGAAAACAACAGCAGGTAGTTTGGTGCAGCGGTTTTGTTGTTTTGGCAAAGGCGGTTTTCCGGTTTTTATCTCTTGGGTCCCATAGACTGGCTGGTCTCGCGGACGTAATTAAAATCATTCATTCATTCAATCATGTAAAGCATTTTAAAGGGAAAATGCATTATGTATGAAATATGGAGGTAGGTGAAATGAGATGGAAGGTAAAATTTCAGTAAAATGGAGAAGGCGTGTGAATGTATATGAGAAAAACGCATTTTTATATAAGGGCGAATGGAGATAATATGGAGATATATGAGTGGAGATGGCGAATGAAATGGAGGAATAAATGGCAGTGAGAGTGAATAACGAAATGAAAGAAAATGGTGAGTAGACAAGTAAATGAAAGAGGCGAGAATGTATCAAGAAAACACGTTTTAGTATGAAGGCGGACTTTTGAGATAAATAAATGTATTTAAGATAAAGAAAACCAGTAAGAGAAAACGCGTTTTGATAAAACTAGCAAAAATACCAACAAATATACAAAAATAACCATGATGAAAGCGAAGGATAGAAAGAAAAACGCGTAAAAAATAAAAACGCGTTTTGAAACAGTGATAAAAAGCAAAAACGTGGTATGCAGAAGACAATATCATTGATAATAAAATAAAACGCACATAGATGATAGTAAAATATTAAAAGAAAGAGGAAAAATGCGAATCATACCTGGAGATGAGTTGTAATACGCGAAAATGCAGAAACAAAAACCCTAGACGCGTTGAAAACGACAGAGACTCGGTTATTTACTGGTAAAAGTCCGAATTTGAAGCATTAAGGTCGACCAAATCTCCATAAAATGAGGAAATAAATGCAAAGAAGAATTCAACCAGCTCGAATCTGAGAAGAATCGGATTTTTCAGAAGCTTTCACAATGAAAAATAACATCAAAGTCATGAATCGGGTTTTTTATGAAGCTTTACATGCCTTTTTTACAAAACGGGTTTTTTATGCACTTTAGCAATTTCACTTTAGACCAATTCGGACTTTTCAGATCAGAAAACAATTTTCATTTTGAACTTTTGAAGAAATTCGAACTTTTGAAGTCATTAAAGCAATTTCGGGTTTTTAAGGCACTTTAGCAATTTCGGGTTTTTAAAACACTTTAGCAATTTTGCCTTAGAGTCTAAATTTCCCTATTTGCTGAGTTGCTCTGAAAACCCGAAATTGGCCAAAAAGACATTAAAAACAAGTCAGAAATCAACGAAAACGGAAACGTGGGGAAAGGGTAGCCCAAAGGTAAATCAACCTGACCTAAAACAGAGATTTTCCACCCTTTGCACCTCGTAATGCGTTTGAAAATTTTGATTTGATTTTAAATTAAAAAATTTTATTACTTGACAGAAACCCACAAAGACCCTATGTTTGGTTTGACCTAAAATAGACATTTGATGGCATTTTAACAAGATTTAGCTCAATTTATACAAAATGCCAAAAATTTATTTTGGGTACTACAAAATGAAATGAAAAACGTTTTTAGTGAAATGCAAAAATGGATAGCTGAAAATAAGTGACGTTTTCAGCTAATAAAAGGCGTTTTCAAATGGAAAGCAATGGAAACATTTTTTGGAAGCAAATGGTTGTGTATGGCATTTTTATTGAACAAAGAAGAAAACGCGTTTTTCATTTAACGCAATTTTATCATATGCAAACTCAGATTTACACAATGGTGTCCCAAAAGCCAGAGATTAATGATGCAAAGACCATTAAAATAATAAGAAACCACAAAATTAAAGAGTAATAGACCTGCAACAAGAGAAATTAGGCTTTCAAAAGGCCATTACAAGTTCATTTTTCAGAAATTGGGTTTCTCAAAGCATTTTACAAGTTTATTTAAGTCAAAACACTCTAATCGGGCTTTTAAGAGTCAACAACAAGTTTACTTTATGACAAAAGACTCAAATAGGAACTTTTTAGGCTCATAACAAGTATCTTAAGTGAAATCAAGATTTTAAAGACATTGCAATTTCACTTTTTAAAAAGTAACTTGTAAAGTTCTCTAAAAGTTCCTACACTTGTAAGTTACACAAACAGTTCCTACAAATGACTTAAAATGAAAAATTTAAAAACAAAATTTCTTGCAATAGAGATAAAAAGTTCCTATTACTGACTTGTAATAAGAAACCAAATCCCGTACTTGCAGTGATGCCCAAAAACCCGAAATTGACCAGAAACATAAGGAAAAATACCCAGAAACTTATGAAAACGATCAAGAATGAAGGAAAAAGGATGTCCAAGGGGACCATGGATCTAAAACTGAAATTTTCCAACTTTTGCACCTCGTAAAACATGCCTTAGGAGAGAAAATCTTCAGGTTTATTCAAAATTTTGATAGTTTATCCCAATTTTTAATGAGTTAAAAATTAGGGACAACATAGTGTTTGATAAGTTCAAGCAAATCATGAGCTCTTGTCCAGTGTTGGCTCTACTCAACTTCACCAAGTCATTTGAATTGCAGTGTGATGCTTCAAGTTAAGGAGTTGGGGTTGTTCTTATGCAAAACAAACATCCCATTGTCTTCGAGAGCAAAAAATTGAGAGGAGTTGAAAGAACATACTCAATCTGTGACAAGGAGATGCTTGCAATCATGCATGCATTAGCCAAGTTCAGACAGTGCTTGGTGGGGAGTGTTGTGACCTTTTCACACATCATCCCATTCAAAATGGGGACCCCCTAATTTTTGCTCCATTTGGGTCTTTTGGCTTGGTTTTTTGGGTCTGTCTCTCTTTGCCATTTCTTTTTGTCTGGTGATGTATTTGTCATTTGACCTAGATTTGAATTTTGGCTATTTCTGGAGGGCTTTTTGATGAATTAGGGTTTACATTCTTTAGACAACTTTGAGGTCAAATTGAGTTGGCTAGTCGAGTTCTGAGGTTAGCACTGCTGTTGAGATGCTTCGAACAGGCTCCCTCTGAATTTTCACTGAATTTCGACAATTTTCTATTTTTAGTAAGTGCCAATTTGGGGTTTGTTTTCTTGAGATTTTCAAATTCTGACAATTGCACTGCACTTAGAACATTGTGAGCTGCCTGCTTGCAAAATTTGCGCTGAAATGGACAACTTACTATTTTTAGCAGTTTTGCCTTCAAAGGTCATTTTTAGGGTTTGCATGTTGGAATTTTCAACGCATGTTTGGAGATTCTTTGTGGGTTTTTCAAGACCTTCGCAGTGATATAGCATGCAAAACGAGATGATGACTTTCAATGATTTAGGCTTCAGAGGCTATTTTTAGGGTTTGCATGCAAGATTTCTCAGTGGGTGTTTGCATAATCTTTCTGGGTTTTCCGAGAGCTTCACAACAAGGTAACATGCAAACAGAGTTGATCACTTTTCAGGGATTTGCTATTTTTAGCCAATGCTCGTATGTTGATAATTTTTCTAGGTTTTTTTGGGTTTCTTAAGATCTCTCGGGCAGTGTGACATGCAAACTCATTCGGCAGCTAATTGGTTACTTTTTCAAACACTTACTATTTTTAGCAGGATCACTCCGGCAGCTGCCCAGCACTTCAGAATCATGAACACAGCGACATGCAATAGGAACGGGGTCAAACGGAGACCATTTGAGCAACATGCAAGTCAAATTAGGGTTTCTAGCTTCAGGATCCAAAATGAGGGGTCAAACGCTAGAATTTTCAAAAACCGGTGTATCCCATTGCAATCAGCATCTTTCAAGGAGCCCACTGGTAAAATTTGAAGGCAATCGAAACACTTACTATTTATAGTAAGCCACTTCTGAAACAGGCTATAAATAGTAAGTCAGCATCGGGCGCTAGTGTGAACGGGCAAGTCTACTGATGAGGGTCACGACATTCAAATTTCAAGTCAAACGGAGTTGTGGAAGTCTCGAAATCAAGCAGTTGCTATAAATAGTAAACCACCTCCAGAAACATGCTATAAATAGCAGGTCAGTGCGAGGCATCAGTATGAACAAGTCAAGCAAGTGGTAAGGACCCCATGGAGCGAATTTTAGATCAAACGGAGTTACAAAGGTTCGAAAATCAAACACTTACTATTTTTAGCAGGCCTGTGAAGAGGAATTAGTGTTTCCTAAAAATGTAGGGTGAAAGGCGACAGTCACACAAAAGCAATATCCAGTCACGTTTGACATCTTTCAGGCAATCAACACACAAAGTTTGAGCTCATTCTGAGCAATTACTATTTTTAGTATGTTGCTAAAAATAGCAGGTACAAGCAGGCATCATACGCTAGCAGCTCAATCACATCACGAGGTTCGAGATAAAGTGAAAATGAAGCCTTCTGGAGCTTGAAATCAGCTTAAAATGCAAAATTTGTGAAACTTTCTAAAAATAGAAAGCTAGGGCAAGCTGAGGGCAACGTGAACAAACCACCTCAAATCAGACAAAAGCTTTGAAATTCATCCAATTTTGATAAAATGAAAGCTCCAGCATCAAAATCCGCCCTTGAAGTTGAAGGTTGATGAAAATTTTTCTAAGTCATCAAAATTTGAAGCAGGGACCTCCATATGCGCCCTTGCAAACTTGAGGGGAGTTAAAAAAATTTCTAAGTCCTTGAAACTTGAAGTACACCCTCTCATATGCGCCCTTGAAGCTAGAGATGGCATGGAAATCTTACTAAGTACTTCAAACTTGAAGCTGACCCCCTCATATGCGCCCTAAGCAAGGATGGGAGTTGAATTTTTTCTAAGTGTGCAAAACTTGAAGTAGGCCCCCTTGAATGCGCCTCTGACTTGAGAGGAGTTGGACAAATATTCTAAGTGCTTCAAATTTGAAGCTCAAGGCCTCATATGCACCTTAGCAAGGAAAGAGGGTAAGGAATTTCACTAAGTGTTTTAAATTTGAAGTACACCCTCCTATATACGCCTTAAGATGAAGAGGATGCCTTGAGAAATTTCTAAGGCGTGAAAACTTGAAGTGGACCCCTTTGAATGCACCTTGAGAAGAAGGTAGAGTTGAGAGGAGTTTAAAAAAAAATTCTAAGTATAGTAAAGTTGAAAGATGACCCCTCATTTGCGCCTTGACTAGGAGAAGGTCTTGAAAATATTCTAAGGCGTTTAAATTAGAAGCTTGACACTCCATATACGCCTTGAGAGGAAAGAGGAAGCCTTGAAGATTTGAAGCTACCCATGTGAAATGCGCCTCACCTTGCATGGATACTTGGAATTTTTTCTAAGTGTTTTGAACTTAAAGCTACTACCCCCAAATGCGCCTAGCCGAAGGGAGGCATGTGGAAATATTTTCAAGTGTTAGAAAGTGAAAGTGGAGGGGGTCAAATGCGCCTTAACTGGAAATGTGACTAAGTATTAAAAACTTGAAGTGCACCCTCTAAAATGTGCCCTTACAAGCTTGAAGACACGTGAAATATTCTAAGTGTGACAAATTTGAAGCTCAAGGCCTCATATGCGCCCAACTAGGAGAAAATGATTAGAAGTTTCTAAGACATGCAAACTAAAAGTAAGACCTCCTATATGCGCCTTGAGAAGGTAAGAGATAAAAGATTTCTAAGTGCGAAACTTGAAGCTTGAGCTCCTATATGTGCCCTTGAAGAGGAAGTCAATGATTTTTTTTTAAGGCAAGCAAATTGGAAGCTCACCCATAGAAATGTGCCTTAACTTGATGAAAGAGAGCTGAAAAATTTCTAAGGCATTGGAATTGAAAGCTCATGGGTGGATATGCGCCTTAGTTAAAAGGGAGGATGAGGAAATATTCAAAGTGTTGAAACTGAAAGTTACACCCATGATATGCGCCCAGCTAGAAGAGAAGTTTCAAAGAATTTTCTAAGTGTTAAAATTTGAAACTTATGGTGTCAAATGCGCCTAACATTGAGAAGGGAATGTTGAAAATTTTCTAAGCATGGAAACTCAAAGCTGGAGAGGTCATTGGCGCGTAGACTTATAGAAGGGACTTCGAAAATATTAAGTCTTCAAAAATAAAAGTTTGTCCCCTTGATTGCGCCTAGACTGGGAAGAAAGGGGAAAACATTCTAAGTGTGGGGAATTACATGATAAATGCGCCTAAGTTTGAGTGTGGCCTGAGAGATTTTTCTAAGGCATTGGAAATGAAATGGGATTTGTTCTAAACAAAAAACGCCCCAGGCTGGAAAAGTTGATTAAAATTTGATTAAAATTATTTTTCCAAAGTTTAAAAAAATCAAATGTCCCCCTTCGGTTAGACACATGAAATTTTGAAGGGGAAAATTTATTTTGGAAAATGTTCTGAGAAGAAAATAATTTCACCTGGTGATTTTAAAATATTAGAACTCACAACTGATGAAATTTTTTCCGGGTGAAATTTAGATTTTTCTAAGGTGCTAGCAAAAGTGGAATAAAATTCTCTCAAGTGAAATAAAAAAGCTGTTGAGATTAAATTTCAATAATAAATACGCCATTATTCAAGGGTAAGATAATTTTTTATGCTGGAGTAATTATTTCTCAAAAACACTTCAGTCAACTGAAAGTGACTTGTAGTCAAGGAGGGAAATTTTAATTTTCGAACGAGGAAAGAATCTCCCACAATAGCAAATTCCTATAACGACTCTATGACGACTCAGAATATTCTCTCCCAAATTGGAAATTTTCTAGGTAGTGGGGGAGTGAATTAATGACAATTGCTAAACTGGGTGCCTTCTTTCAGTTATATAAACTCTGAAGCTATTCATTTTTCTTCACAAAGTTGCAAAGTTGAGATTGTGATAGCGCTGAAAGTGATTGCTGAGTGAGTGAGAAATTTTTGAGTTGAGAGAATTATTTTTTTAAGTGCTGAAGTTGAAGTGAGTGAGTGCTGAGAAGAAGAAAAATTTTGAAGTAAGGGAGTTGAGCTTGATTTTTCGAAGTGCTGAAAGTGGTATTGTTGAGAGTTGTTGAGGCTCGAAGTTTGAACTTCGGTGTTATATTTCTTGAGGTTTGGAGTTGAAGTTTTAATGCTGAAGATTTTTATTTTTGAAGCTAACTCCACTTGCCAGCCATCTCGCAATATTTTTATTTTTTTCTAAGTTGGAATTGTAATGCTTGATTTTTTTATTTATTTTGCAGATGGCTGAAATTCGAAGAGGAGATGCTGCCGGAACTAGCAAGGCTGCAGGAAGAGCTGGAAATGCTAAAGCGAGCAAAGAGAATGCCTCTAGGCAGGTAATCATCAAGCAGTTGAAGAAGTCATTTATTCCTGAATCAAAGTTCGTGTTGAAGTTAGGAGGTTTGATTGATACCAACCTTGGTTCATTCAACCTCGAAGCAATCAAAAGGAGAATGTATGGGAAAGGTGGTTATCCTCCACCCGTGACTTCACACAACATCGTGAGGAGTGGATTATATGCAACTGCTGGTTTTCCACCAACAATTTGATGGCCTGAGCTGATAATGGAATGTGCAAATTACTACAAACCAGACCACCGAACAATTGTTTCTTCAGAGGGCAAGCTGCTGGAAAATTTCACACCTGAGGGTATTGGAGAAGTGTTCGGGATTCCAGCAATGGACAAAATGTTGTATAAGTCTAAGGAGAGGGCTGATAAAATGTATGCCTCATCTTTCGATAGGTGTGCAAAGAGAATCAACACAACATGGGTGAGGAAGCCAAAGCCTCCTGGTGCCAAATTGCCAAAGCAAATCATCTCAGAAGAGCTGAAACAAGAATACTGTGATTTGATCATGATGCTCAGCCGAGTGAATGGCAGCCCACAGGCGTATTCTTTTGAGCCTTGGATGTTCTTCTTCATCACCGTGGTGCTGGAAGGAAAAGAATATGTGGATTGGGCGAAGATGATCAGCGACAACATTGATGAACAATTCAGAAGCCTAAGGAGAACAAAAACGTTTTACATGAGCTCGTATGTCATTTATATGCTAGCTCGAATGACGAGTTATAAGGGGCTAACATACCAGGAGCCGATTGGATGTGGTTCTGGCCAATTCAAAATCCATGAAACTTGCAGGCAGTTACATCTGACAAGTACCTCCAACTTCAAGAGAGTGAACGATGCTTTCACTATCTATATCACAAGGACTCTTCAACGAAGAACGCAACAAAGAATATTCAAAGAAGCACAAAAGCTGGTTGAAGAGTACGGGTTTTGGTTTATCCAATTCTCGAAGTTCACGTATATAAGGTTGTCGGGGTTCAATTCGTATGCCTACCGACTGCCAAGATACCCTATAGATAGGATGGTGATGCTCGAAGTGTCTAGGCAACTCATGGCCTACGACAAAATTATAAGGAAGAAGAAGAAAGGAGGTTTGCACTTCCCTATTGTTATGGGAAGTTCGCTTGAGGAATGCCCTTCTTTGCAAGCAGCCAAGGAAGTGGAGGATGAGTTACAATTCTATCACCTCACCCTACACACTGGCCGACAGGATTTTGATCCTCAAAGGAAGATTGGGGTGATACGGGGGGAAGAATATCGGCACAAGGCTCATGTAGAAGATTTTTGGGCGAATGCACAAGATGAGGCCGAGATTAGAAAGAGGATATTCTTTAGATTGCCTCTGAAGTTGATCAGAGAGTGTGAGGTTGTCCAGGTTCCGGATCAAGTTGATGAAGATGCCAGCATTACTCACCCAGACTATGAGTCAATAAAGGACACACCAATCCCACCACCTGATTGGGTAGAGCCGGAGATCACAAACTTGGACACTTTGTCTATGCCTGTCCTAACTTTCACTAGGAGCTGGGTGGATGGGCATGTTCACAGACTTAAGAGAAAATCAATTTCCCTCACATACAACCTCATGGGCGATCGAAGGCCACCAATGTCAGTAAAGAAGAGGAAACAAACCGCCCAAGCTGCAAAGCCACAACAAGAGGAAGAACCAATTCAGCCTGAGCCTCAAAGGATGGAGGAAGCATCGCCCACACAGTTGTTGACTCACTCTTCCAGTGTACAAGAGGTGTCAATATTTGCAGGTTAGAGGGTTAGAGTGGCTGAAGAATAGGAAATGGAAGAAGTTATCCATCCATTGTCTAGGGAGCTTGATAGTCAAAGTGCCAATGCTCCTGAGAGTGCCAACCAGCCAGATGAAGGTGAAGAAACAGAAACGGACACTCGCTTTGATTGTGCACTCGAGGCAGCCTTTGAGGATGAAGACATTACAGAGCCTGAAGTTCGGGGTCTTGAGGAGGATAGTCAGCATATGGAAACAGATGAACCTCAACCGAATGTTGCTGAGGAAGAAATTCATTAAGTAGAAGCAACAGAGGAGCATCCACTTATTGTCTATACCGCTCAACAAGACGTCCCAAATTGGCTCACCAGTGCAATAAGAAGAGATCAAGAGGATGACATTGACCCAGCAATAGAGATGGAGGAGCTCCTTAACAGAATAAGTGGGTCACCTAAAAGGAAAAGAGCCAGGAAGTACTCCAGGATGGAAACGGATGAGGCCAGTTCTTGCATTCTCCATGTTATGGTTCCGAGAGAGGAATGTGACTTAGATGAAGTAATGCTTGAGAATTACACAGTCACTACAATTGAATTGGGGTGCCCTATTGGAGCACAAGTAATCAAGGAGGCTGAAAACTCCTTCCAGGCGCTGAAAGATAGGTTGCTGCAAAAAGAAGAAAAATACAAGAGGCTGAAAAGGGAGCATAGGGCGTTAGTTGGGTATGTGCAGCATCTAGCATGTCCATGTGCTCAGGAGAACCCAACGGTGGAACTTCCACCTGAGCTTCCACGGGAGTCAATCAGCGGGCTCGAAGAGATGAAGAAGGCCATTTAGGAGGGAGATAAATGGATTGGTGGTGTTCGTGCTGAGGCTGAGAGATTCATTATAGATCTTGTCTCCTCTTTCCAGCATGCTTCTAGCATCCTATCTCGTTTGGAGAACATTGAGCAGGCTTGGAATGATACCCACATATTCCAGGATAAGACTATTCCACGCTTGGCTGTTTTGATGCGCATGCCAATGCAGACTTTGGTTGAAGCGGGGGTGATTCAGGCAAGAGATCGGTATGATTTTCCAGGGTGGTATTCTGCCACGTTCACTGGCCGAGGTTTCTTCGACATGGAAAAGACAAAGTCGGCCAAGATCAAGAAGGCTATGGGAAATATTCATGAAGGCATCTTCAACACGTTGGAGGCATTATTCACAAAACGACTAACTCCTGAGGAGGTGACAGTGGATGGATTGAAGGGAAGATTGCAGCCATACTTCTCTGAGATGAGGGTATTTGCTTAGGTGGACTTTGAAAATATCTCCACGTTCTCAGCCATTATTTAGAGCACGTAGGAATCCATTGAGGCCTGGAGAAAGTCTTGCATCCGGCAAGAGCAGACGATTGCTATCCTTGAGTATCAGCTCAATCATATATCGGCTATTTCTGAACAAGAAGTTGATGCAGTGCTGGCCCGGTTGTTGCTTACGCAGGCAGAGAGAAGAACAATGGGAACAGGATCTTGGACGAGAATCTTCTGGAAGGATAGTGGGCATTAATTGCCCATAGTGGTCAAAGGAGGAATCTGCCATTTTCATGCTCATTAATTGCACCACTCCACCTTCTGGCAGTTTTTAGGGAAGAATCTAGTCTAGGGCTGATGTGGCTCGATCTGAGCCGTCCATTGTAATTTAATTTGGACCGTCCACTGAGATTGGCCAGCTATATAAAGGGGAATTCCCCCTCATTTGTACATTATTAGACTAGAGAATAGATATTCTGATAGAGCATAGAGAGACAGTTTAGAGTTAGCATAGTTTCATTGCATAGCATAGTTTGAAGGAGAAGGAAAGTTCTCCCTTTGAGAATTTTGTAATGAATTGTTGCGAAGAATATCATAATAAAAAGAGTTTCATTGATGGTGAATTTGTCTTTTGCTATGAACAGTTAGCGATATTTCTTTGCCCTTCAACTTCAAGTAGGATTAAAACTTAAGTGATTTTTCATCCAAGTAGTTAGTTGTGGATTTGTGGTGTTTGATTGAAGCAGCTTTGTTTAAACCATACCACTAGTAAGCTTGCTGATGGTAAGCTTACCTTGTGTGGTCAACTGAAACCCTTTTTAAACTTAACTTCGATTGTGATTCATGTGTTTGTATGTGTCGTCCTGATGGTATTTACATGTTGAATAGTAATCTAAACACCTTCCACTACTCCCTTGAAGATTGCACCGATTTTGTTGAAGCTGTCCAACGCGAGACAAGGAAAAATCCGGTTAAAGTTTGCTGAAGTCAAGCTCCAAATGTCTTGCACTTAGACTAGGACATAAATTTACTAATCCCTGCAGCCATTCAATTCAGTACATTCCCGGTTAGTTTTAGGAAAATTCATACCTCAACGCTAAATCATTCGCAACGCACGAAAATTCCCTTCCAATCATTAACCTGCTGTTAGCTGCAAACCTTTTGAACAATTATGTAAGTCCCCTCGTGTAAACAACAAATCACAACGAACCGACTGAGGGTATTCCATAGCATTTTCAGAACCTTGGAGTTGAACGTGCAATCTTTCTTGCAATCTTAGCGCACAGAATACTTTGATCAAGAGAGAATGGAGTAGCCTTTGGATACTTTGTTCTGCTGATTGGTGAGGTCACAAAAATCACATCAACAGGGAGCAAGTTTTTGGTGAAAACTAATCATTACAGTCTCAAGCACTTCATGCATCAAAAAGATTTGAATGAAAGGCAACAAAAGTGGGTGAGTAAGCTCCAAGCTTATGACTTTGTGACATTGAGTATGTCAAAGAGAAAAATAACATAGTGGTTGATGCTCTTTCAAGACCTCATTTGAATTCCTTGGTTGAGCTTCTTGCAGATTGGAAGGAGAATTTTTTTGCAGATTATGCCAAAAATCAGTTTGCAACTAGCATTGTTGAGGGTTATTTGCAAGATGAAAGATATCAGCTGGTTGATGGATTGATTCAGTATAAAGGAAGAATCTTTTTGGTGCCAGTATCTAAGCTTAAGAAGAAGATTTTGTAGTCTTTTCATGACATTCCTCTTGCTAGTCATTAGGGATATTTCAAGACTTACAAGTAGATCCGTGAAAGATTTTCATGGAAAGGGCTAAAAAATGAAGTCTCACGCTACATAAGGGAGTGTCAAATTTGTCAAATGAATAAAAATGGGCACACTTTTCCAGCTGGTCTATTGCAGCCCCTAGCTATTCCCAATTAGAAATGGGAAAGCATTGTGATGGATTTCATCACAGGGTTGCCAAAGGTGCAAGGGAGAGATTGCATCTATGTTGTTGTGAATAGATTGACCAAGTTTTCTCATTTTTTTGCTATCACAAGCTCATTTACAGCAGCTCAAGTAGATGAATTGTTTTTTAGAGAAGTGTTTTGTTTGCATGGGTTGCCACAGAACATTGTTAGTTATAGGGACAGCAAGTTCCTAAGTGCTTTTTGGCAAGAAATTTTCAGATTGAGTGGTACAGTGCTCACTCCAAGCACTACTTATCACCCGCAAACGGATGGCCAATCAGAGACAATGAATAAATGGTTGGAAGGCTACCTCAGAAACTATGTGTTGGGCTAGCAAAAAGCATGGGTAAGATGGCTTAATTTGGGAGAGTATTGTTACAAGTTTTCCTATCATATGTCAATAAAGATGTCTCCATTCATGGCTCTCTATGGATATGATTCTCCTAGCTTTGTAGACTTGGTGTTTGGTGACAGTGGAGCTCCTCAAGCGAAAGATATGTTGCAGCAGAGTTAGGACATCTTGAGGTCAGTTAAGGATAATCTACACCATGCTCAGAATCAGCAAAAGCTATACGCTGACCAGCAGTGTGTTGGGCGTTCTTTTGAGGTGGGAGATATGGTCTATTTGAGGCTCCAACCCTATAGGCAGTCCACTCTCAAGAAGAGTGGAGCAGAAAAGCTCAAGCCATGTTTCTATGGGCCTTTCAAAGTCATTATATGGATTGGGGATGTGGCTTATGAGTTAAAACTTCTAGCTAGTAGCAAGGTGCACAATGTATTTCATGTGTCACACCTCAAGAAGGCTCTTGGGCACAATGTTGTTGCTACTTTAGAGTTACCTCCATTGGATAAAGAAGGACAGTTGGTGTTGATACCTAAGGAGATCATTGATGTTAGAGAGCGCTCTTTGAGGAGAAGAACAATCAAAGAGTATTTGGTGAAATGGAGGAACTTGCCAATTAAGGATGCTACATGGAAGGTGAACATATTTTGCAGCATCCAGACTTGTGGTTGCTTGAGGGAAATCAATCTCGAGGAGGGGGGACTATAATGTCCCCTTCTCAATAGTAAGCAGTGCAATGGTCCATTAGCCTATTTTGGATGCCCATAGGCTCGTTAGAGGTAAAATTAGCGTTTCCAATTGTTTGGAGGTTTTTGGTGTTTTTAGGGGTTTGCATGTTGGAGTTTTGCAATTTGGATTTTGGATTCTTTCTGGGTTTTCAGAAAGCTTTGCAGTGGTATGACATACATTTGAATCAAACACATTTTTTGGGACTTAATATTTTTATTAAGTTACGATGGTTGGTCGGATTGTGGTTAAAATGAGTTTGGAACAACTTACTATTTTTAGCAGTATTTAGTAAGTTCTACTTTTGGCAATGCTCCGGTTGGCTGTAGTTCAACAGTCCAGTGTAGTTTCCTTTTCGGGGAGAGCAGTCTTGGTAATTTGGCTTTCAACACTTTGGGGCTTATTTGTGGCAAATTGATTTACTTAAGTCATTTTAGTATTTTAATTCATTTTGGACCCCATGGCCTAGATTAATGACTCAAGTTGTTTTTTTAAAGATGGGCTCTTGAGGGTGGACGCCTCATTGAGAGGTAATTTATTATTTCAAAAGTTAATATTTATCCTTGTGCTTTGGATGCCTAGAATGAAGGAGGAATAAGTGTTTTTTAAATTTAAAATATTTCAAAAGCAAGATTGGGAGTCCCTTTTGGAGGGAAAAGGTGGGAGTTGAAAGGTCACCCTAGAGTTCTATTTAAGAGAGGCTTTGCTCATTCATTTGACATCCATTGCTATTGACGATGAAGTGTTGCTAAAATGATTTTAGACCCTTGGATTCGAGGAACGCATACCTCCTAGCAAATTATCAGTTTTGTGTTTGAAAGACAACACCTCGCTGATTGAGGCTGCTTCTCATCCAGAGATATATTGAGCTCCATTGTTGAAGGTTTTGATGCTATTTTCAGTTTTGTAGTTGCTGGTTTATGTATGGCTGTAATTCATTTTCATTCATAGCTCCTTGTGTGATTTTTATTGCATTTTGGGTATTGGATCCTTATGTTCTCTCTCCTTAGGCACCTCATATTGCAAGTTTGTAGAATTTATAATGAAGAGGCTGATTTAATAAGCTAGGTCGACCTCCTCTAGAGGCCGCCCTACCTTGTGGCAAGTTGGAGTTTGTATCTATCTTTTATGACTGCTTGGTGTGGTTTATTACTTGCATCTTGGTTGCCTTATTTCTAATGATAATTGGCTTTCAGTTTGGCAGTGAATGGAGCTATATTGATGAAGTTATGAGCATTTTTGTAATATCATAGCTTGCTGGTTTGATTTTATGATTTCTATATTCTTATATCAGACTTGGTTATTGTAATCATTTGTTTTATTTCCTTGGCGAAATCATTCACAATTCAAGCAAGGAATATTGCAAATCATATGAGATTGCTTGTATTTACTTTCCATCATTAAATCATTGTATCAAGAGCATATTGTAATGCTGGTTACAGTAGTGCTGTTTCAGCTATTTACTTTCAGCATATTACATTTTGTATTTACTACTCACGCTGAATAAGTGGTTGAGTTATTTATATTTCAGTTTTGCTTCATTCTCGTTGAATAAGTGGTTGAGTGTTTTAGTTTTAATAATTGCAATAATCGCTCCCGCTGAATAAGTGGTCGAGCTTCATGGTTAGTTATCTGCCTACATTTTACATTTCCAACATTTACATTTAGAATGGTCGGCTAGCCGCCTACAACATTGTAGCTTTCATATCCAATTTATAGCTAACAATCCCCTCGCATCGTATGCTCTCACCTCGCCCACGTTGGGACCTTGGTGATCAGAAAGTGAAGGGTTCCATTTCAGCTGATTATATTTTGGAGCTAACCTTAACGGGTGCATTGTTGTTTGGTAAAAATTCAAGAAAAAGGGGGGGATATTTCAAAGATCAACAAGTTCCCATGTATTGTTCCTCAGAAGTACTTGATATTCAACATCCATAGCCTCTTTCCAAGGTGGTGACTTAAGAGCTTGCTGCACAATTTTAGGTTCAAAACTCTGCAAAATTGTACACATAAGGGCCATATTCACTTCTTCACCAGACTTGTTGCGAGTCTTAGGCCCACGAAAAGACGTATTAACAACATCATCTTTTGCATCCTTGATGGTGGTATAATACCACTTAGGAATCTTCTTGTGTACAAAATGTAATGAATCGGACTAATTTTTTTTTGTTTTTCCAATTACAATTACAATCAACACGCACCCGTTAAGGTTAGCTCTAAAACCAAAACGATGCGGAAGCAACTCTAACCAAGGATGTACACCAAGATCCCGATGTTGGGCAAGGTGTGAGCATATGGTCAGAGGATTTGATGCAAATGTAGAATTGGAAGGGAACTCTAACCAAGAATGCGTCTAGGATAGACGAGCATATGGTCAAAGGATCTTATGCAAGATGAGCTAAAAGTAACTCTAACCAGGATGGCGCCGAGAGATGGCGAGCATATGGTCAGAGAGTCCCTAAAAAACTACTAACTGAAAGTAAATAGGCAGCAAGCCAGCCTCTTCCACTTATTCAGCGGGAAGTACAATAAAGGAAGTGAAAGAGAGAAAAGAGAATTGCTGATAGTACTACTAATCAGCTTACAATATGATAAAATGCTTGCCAAAGCCCAATATTAGAAGTCTTCCAATGCTGCAATACAAAATATGATTTCCTCAATGCTTAACAAAACTCTCTAGACTCAAAACTCCTCACAAATTTGCATTTAACTAAGACTGATATGACAGACTAGTGACTGAAATGAAATAACCAGCAATCGAGCAACTCACTTAAATGCTTGTATCTTGCTCAAATCTCACTCAAACGACAAGGAATCAAGTGCAAAATGTTCTAAAGATGATGGCGCTCAAGATGAAACACCGAAACCACTCCAAAAAACCTCTATTTATTTTGCACGAAAATCAAAGCAATCTCAAAATGGTACGGCCCTCAAGAAGGGGCGATTTGGCTTGGAAAAATCTGAATCTTCATTAAAAATTCTACAAACTTGCAACAAGGGTCGCTTCAAGTAGAGAGATGGATAGGACAAACACCCAGAACAATATTTTTTTTATTTCTTGAGATATGAATGAAAACTACCTATAGCAATGCAAGACCAGCAACTCCAGAATATGACTAAATGCTTGAACATCAACTACAAAATGCAAGAAATGCAATTCTAAGAGCAAGAACCCAACTACAAACTAATATCACAACTAGTTGCTATCTTTCAAGCAAGAAGATGTGTCAATGCTAGGAGGTATGCTTTCCTCGAAGCAACTCCCAAACCATTCTGACAGCATAACAGTACTGAAAGCATGAGATATCAAAATGAAGAGAAGAGGTCTCCTTTTATAAACTTTGAAGAGCATCTCCAGAAGTCTCTAGAAAGTGAGCCAAAATCAGAAGTCAAGGCAATTCAAATTTAAGTTGACTCTTTTCCCTCCAAGGTGGCGTCCACTACAAAGAAGCAATAATATTAACTTTTTTCTTTAAAATAATCTTCCCTTCAAGGTTGATGTCCAATTCTCCCTTTGCATTTTTAAACCTTTGCAATATTTAAACTTTCTCCTGATGAGGCATTCACCCATAATGTCCCCTTTTTAAAACAACATAAAGTTATAATGCTAGGCCAAGGGGTTATAATATTAAAATATAACATTATAATATGAAAATAACTTATCTCTCCATAAAAATGCCCCAAAAAGCCAGAAACATCAATACCAACTGAACCGCCTGAAGAAGAGAACCAACTAAACTGAAACCAACCTGTCCAATGCCAAAAATAGAATCTACTAAAAATAGTAAATTCGTGAAGTTGCTCAGAACACCAAACGGTCTATACCATTGTGAAGCTCTCTGAAAACCCAGAAAGAATCCGCAAACCAATCACCAATCTTCAAGCAACAACCTCCTCAAAAACGTGAAACGCTAATTTCACCCTTCAAGTAGCCTACGGGTCTCCGGAATAGGCCAACGGTCAACTGAATCGATCACAATTGAGAAGGGGACATTACACAGAAGATGAGGATGGAGGAGTGAGAGGAGGAAACTCATCCAAGGGAAACAAAATGTCATCAGGAGTTCCTTCATCAATTTCCTTCTCTACAACAACCTCCCGCTCTTCTGCAATGTCCTTAGCAGGTTCAACTAACTGTGGTGCTTGGCAACATACAGGTGATGGAGAGGAAGAGGTGTTGCTGCCAAATTCCTCATTAAAGATTACATCCTTACTAATGTACACCTTCCTTGTGACTGTATCCATAAGCCGATATCCCTTGGATTCTGAACTGTATCCAAGAAAGATGCACTTGATAGACTTATCATCCAATTTTTCTCTCTGAAACTTGGGGACATGCATGAAGGTAGTACATCCAAACACTCTAAAATGTGAAATGGAGGGCTTTCTCCCAGTCCAAGCTTCTTCTAGTGTGATATTATCAAGCAATTTGGTGGGTGCTCAATTTAACAAATACATTGCTATATGAACTATTTCAGCCCATAATGCAGGAGCAAGCTCTGCATCCTTCAAAATGTATCGTACCATTTAAACAATAGTATGATTATGCCTCTTAGCAACACCATTCTTTTGCGGCATACATGCAGTGGTCAACTGTCTATGTATGCCATGTTTCTACCAATAAGCTCTAAAGTCTTTACTTGTGAACTCCCCCCTCGATCTGAGCGAAGGGCTCTGAGAGACTAACTAGATGACCGTTTTGCAACAGCTCTAAACTCCTTAAATTTCTCCAAAGGTTCATGCTTGTGAGCCAAACAATAGAACCACATTTTTCTTGTATAATCATCCACAAAGAGAAGAAAATACCGAGCATTCTGATGACTGCAAGGCATAGGTCCACAAAGATCAGTGTGAACCAATGCTAAGGGAATAGAGGCTCGGTTTTCTACAGCAGGAAAAGGAGCCCTATGTTGTTTCTCGGCAAGACAATGTGATTCGATAACTTCTGATTTCTGAATGGGAGGAAGTCCTCTTACCATATTTCTCTTACTCAATGCAAGAAGATAACCAATGCTGAGGTGGCCAAATCTTCTATGCCAGAGAGCTGTGGATGAATTGGTTTTGACTACAAGGGCTTGATCTTCACTTGAAACATGAACCAACTGAAACATCTTTCCTGCCCCTGAAGCACGAGCTACAACTACCTGTTGTGACCTTTTCACACATCGCCCCATTCAAAATGGGGACCTGTTGTGACCTTTTCACACATCGCCCCATTCAAGATGGGGACCCCCTAAATTTTGCTCCATTCTGGTCTTTTGGCTTGGGTTTTTTCTCTCTCTCTCTCGCTCGGTCTCTTTTCTGATGTCCGCCTTTCGAGGGGTTGCGCCCGTCAGTGAGTTTAAGCGCGAAACTGACCAAGTCCGAAAATTAGGGTTTCATCGTTTCTGGTCAGTCCAAGGTCGAATAAAGTGAATAAATTGCAAATTGAGCTTAACATTGTTGTCAGTATGCTTCCAGCAGGCTTTCAGTGAGTTTTCATCCGATTCTGGGAAACTTACTATTTTTAGTAAGTGTGAAATTACAGGCAGTTTGTCAACATTTTTGAAATTCCGACAGTCACACAGCATTCAGAGCATATCAAGTTACTCACAGGTTAAATTTGAGCGAAAACGGACGACTTACTATTTTTAGCAGTCCAGCTTCCGGGGCAAATTTTAGGGCCCAGGTGCAGAGTTTTTCTTTGCATGTTGGCATATTCCTTCTGGGTTTTTCAAGACCTTCGCGATGATATAACATGCAAAACGAGATGACCACTTCGAGTGTCATCAGACCTATTTTTTTAGGAGTTTGCATGTGAGGTTCCTTTTTTGCATGTCGGATGATTCTGATGGGTTTCGAGAGCTTAGCGATGGCGGCGGCATGCAAGCGGAGATACCCTTTCGATGGGGAACTTGCCATTTTTGGTGTGTCTCGGCGGCGCTTCGGTTGGAATCACAAAGTGATGTGATACCCACGAAGCGAAACCATGAGTTCATTTGATATGCATCTGACGGGTGGGGTTTCAACTTGAGGACCAAAGGCATAAAAATTAATTTTAAAAACTGGGTGCAACCACATTGATCGGTATTCTTCAAGCTGTCTGGCATTTCAAGTCAAGCGGGCACTTACTATTTGCGGGTTGAAGCGGCTAAAAATAGTAAATCCGCTACATGCGTCAATGTTGGCGGTAAGGTCACGTGGTGAGGAGCACCTCATTCAATTCAAGTTAGTCGAATAGTGGAATACTATGAAACAAAGTTGCTATTTATAGTAAACCACCTTGAAACATGCTCATAGCGGGGTGACTAAAAGTGCGATGTTAATGAACATGTAAGGATGCAGTGTGCAAAATTTCAAGTCGTTCCAAGCTTGAGAGGTGCAAGTGGAGGGACTTACTATAAATAGCGAGGGCCTTAATCAGTGAAAACGGTATGAAAAAGTTCTAAATGCGGAACTTCAATCTGTGACTATGGTGAAATCGCCCGGCTAGTGAGGAGGTTAAATTTTTTCAAAGTGAGTTTGTCCTTCATCGGGGCAAAAATGGCCCACCATTAGTCAAAAGGAAAGTCAGCGTTTTTATCTGTTGGCTAAATCATTAAGAGGCTGGGAAGGTTGAAAAGAATTTCTAAGTCTGGTTATCACTCCTCCACCCCTCAAAATCGCCCAAATTAAACTCCATCCTCTTCACAGTAAATCTTAAAGCAAATTGATCAAAACAAAGTCAAAGGCGTTATCCTCCTGCATGGGTGAAATGTGCCCAAACAGAGTCAAGTGAAGACAAAAGGAGGAAGTTGAAGAGTCACTCCAAAGGCGTTGTATAAGTTTCATCCACTAGACATGCTCAAATGCGCCCAAGTTAGGATGGTAAAAGGTGAATGAAGGTGGTAAATAAGGTGAAAATATTGCCAAGGCGTGGTGAAAGGTGGTGAGTACTAGGCGTCATCCTCCTTCAAGTTCTAAATGCGCCCAAGGTGATGGGTATTGGAGAATTTTCTAAGGCATGTGAGGTGGTGAAGATGAATATTGGGCGTGATTTTTTTTGAATTTCCTCCTCAAATATGCTTGGCGTTAAAGGTGATGAGTGGTATAAGTGTTGGAAAATATCGCCAAAGGGTGGAATTAAATTAAGGCGTGGTAATATTATTCTCCAAATGCCATGTTATGCGCCTAGAGGGATGAAATAAAATGCGGAGTAAAGCAACTTGCTAGGTGATGAAGAATTTTCAAGATGGATATCTTCCTTCAGATATAAAATGCGCCTAAGATGTTGGGTGATGAAAAATAGAAAAATAAAATATCTCTGAGGCGTTAGAATTTTAAATAAAATTGCCTTGCAAGTGTGGAGTTAAATGCAAAATGGTGAGTGGGAAATAAAAATGTGCTAGACATGAGTAAAATTTTTCTAAATGAAGTTGATAAAATCTCCTAACACTGGCGAATGAACAAATAAAATTTTCTAAGGAAAATTCTCAGAGTGCAGGATGATTAAAATATTTTCTAAGGCAAAATTATTTTCTCCTTAGGAAATACGCCTAGAGCTCAAAGGTGGTGAATTTTTTTTCGAAGCCCGAGCAAATTTTCTCAGCAGTGAAGTCAGAGGATGGATGATAATGCAAGATGAATTCAAGTTTCTTCAAGCTGGAGCAACACAGAATAATCACAGGCGAAGAATGAATTTAAATTTGACAGAATAATTTTTTTTTTTCTAAGGTTCAAAATTCAAAAATTAAATGAACCCGTTCGTTGGGTACCCATGTTTTCGAGACATTCTGAAGAAAATCTTCTTCTGGGTACTGAACATTCGCGATGATAGATGGATTTCCAAATCTTCCGCACTTCGCCGGCACTTTTTCAGTGAAGAATTTAATCAGTGCTCAAAATGTGAATTTTCCTAAGGGAAAATTTAAAATTCTCTAAGGCAAATTTGAATAAAATGTGTTTTCAAAATGATTTTTTTTTCCAAATGATGAATTTGAAGTCAGTTGCCTAGATGATTTTGATTGAGGTGATCGAAGATGAATTTTCCAGAGATGATGAAGAGTGGAATTCGAATTCAAGTGACAGAGCTCCGGCTGGTGAGTTAAAAGGATGAACTTAAATTAAATTTTTCAAAAACAAATTCAAAGATGCCAGTCAAAGTCAAGCTTCTAGAGGAACAAGATTCTGGACGTTGAGAGACAAGTGTCAGAAATACCAGAGAGGGAAAATTCGAATTCTTGAAGTGGAGTAGTGGAAGTTAAATGCACTGGCTAAAAATGGCTTCTTCTAGAATTCGATTTTGAGCTATAAAATGAAGAGATTTCTCACTTGTTTTCACAGCTAAAAAAATTCGATTTACTCTGAGTGAAGCATTGCAGTGAATTGTTACTGAGGCTTAAGGAATTCGAAGTTTTGCTGAGGACTAGAGTTTGCTGAAGAGGCGCACTTATAAGTTGCTCAAATCTGCAGTTAAGGAGGGCGCACTTGCTGATTGTTAGAGTCTGATTTGTTGCTAAGAAGTACAACTTTGTTGGTGTAGGTGGCTGAAGTTTGATTCGTTGCTGAGGTTAAAGTTGCCAGTTGGAAGGGATGCCTTGAAGTGAAGTGAATTGCTGAGAGTTTTTGAAGTGTGAACTTGCTGATTGCTGATACGAAGTTATAAAGTTCAAATTGCTGATTGAGAATAGTGAAGTGAAGTCACTAGAGTCCACTTAGAAATCTGTTCTAAGTGTTGAAGTTCGAATTTGTTCAGGAAAAGAAGCTGAGGTTTGCAACTTGGAAATGTTCTTGAAGTCGACTGCAGCCCCTACACAGTGTTATATTTTATTTTATAAATTAAATTGTTGATGAATGTTTGTTATGTTGCAGATGGCTGAGGCAAGGACGACTGGAAAGGACAATGGTGCCTCCAGACAAGCTATGATCAAGAAACTGAGCAAGACATTCATGCCGGAATCAAAATTTATTTGAAAGTTGGGAAAGTTGACAGACACCAACTTGGGCTCCGTCAACCTGGAGGCCTTCAAAAGCAGAATGCTAGGAATTGGAAGTCATCGGCCTTCGACTACTTCGCACAATGTTGTTTGAAGTGGGTTATATGCAGCTGCTGGTTTTTCGCCAGCCATTCAATGCTCGGAGCTGATGATGGAGTGTGCTAATTGCTACGAGAAAGAACACCGGTCGATCATGTCACCAGATGGCCAAGTGCTTGCCAATCTTACTTCGGCAGCCATTGGTGAAGCTTTCGGGATCCCGGTGTACAGGAACATGATTTACAAATCCAGAGAGCGGGCTAAATGGATGTATGCTTCTGCTTTTGAATGATGCATGGAAACGATCAACACTCACTGGATGAGCACTCCTAAGCCTTCTCGTACGAAGTTGCCAAAGCAGATCATAGCGGAGGACTTGAAGCAGGAGTATTGTGATCTCATCATGATGCTGAGCAAGGTTGGAGGTTGTGCACAGTTATTCATTTTCGAGCCTTGGATGTTTTACTACATCAACCTCGTGCTGGAAGGGAAGGATTATGTCAATTGGGCCGAAATGATAAGTGATAATCTACATGAGCAGCTCCTGAGCCTTCGAAGAACGAAGACATTTTATATGAGCTCCTACATTATCTATATGTTGGCACGGATGGCAATCGGGGATCTTACAGGAACGTGGTTGTGGCTCCAGTTCAGATATGGTACTGTCACGATTGCACCTATCGAAACTGTACTACAAAGCGTGTCAGCGATTCTTCACCATGTACGTCTGAGGCTGCTTCAGGCGATTACATCAAAATCTCGAGAGTCCAAGAGCTAATTAGAAAATTATGGTCTTTGGTTCATACAGTTTCCAAAATTTTCTTATATTAGGCTGCAAGGTTTTTCTTCCTACCCATATAGGCTGCCTAAGTACCCAACCGATAAGATTTTAATGCTAGAGATATCTAGGCAACTGCTTGCCTTTGATAAAATCCAAAAGAAGAAGGGAGGGGTAGAATTTCCAGTTGTCATGGGCAACTCGGATGAAGTGTGTCCCTCGATACAGGCAGCTAGAGAGGCTGAAAATGAACTTCAATTTTATCATTTCTCATACCACACTAGCCAACAGCACTACGACCCACATCATAACATCAATTGGGTACTGTCAGAGGAATTCAAACATAAGGCCACCATTGAGGATTATTGGGCTGATGTAGCTGATGAGATTGAAGTAAGGAAAAGGATGTTCTCTCGGTTGCCGATTACTTTAATCAGGGAGTGTGAAGTTGTGCCGGTTCCAGATCAGGTCAATGAGGATATGGATGTTGTTCATCCGGATTATGCAGGAGTTAGGGATACTCCACTTCCACCCCCTGATTGGTCAGAGCCTGAGATTGCCGATTTGGACACGCTCTCTATCCCGGTCATGACATTCACCAGAGCATGGGTTGATAGGCGAGTAAACAGGTTGAAGAGTAGGTCAATTGCCTTGACTTACAATATGATGGGAGATCCACGGGGCATGCCCACCATTGGCGGGAAGAAGCAGTTACAAGAGGTCGAGGAGTCGAGAAAGGAGATGATTCAGGCAGAGCCCCACTCAACCCGAGCCTCCACAGTCCTTTGTTGCATCACCATTGGAACACGTTCTCAAGTATCGGGAGGTCTCTTTATTTGCTGATCGGTTGCATTGAATCGGAATGCAGGCGGTGCGAGGATAATACCAGCCTCCACGGAGAGAATCAGTTGGCCAGAGCGTCAACGCACCTGTTAGGGTTGATCAACAGGATGACGAGGGGACTATTACTGACCCTCAGTTTCAGCAGGAGTTAGAGGAGGCTATGAACGAAGATGATGATATAGTGTCAGGTGATACTCAGCCACTTGAGGACGATGAGCCTCGCCAGAATGATGTAGAGGTAGAGCAAGTTAGAGAAGTCGAGGCCTGAGCCTTGTATGGGTATCTGATGTGATAACATTAGCTTAGAGTAGAATGAGAAGAAGCCCCAGTGAGGAGCTTGATCCAGCAGTTGAGATGGAAGAGTTTCTGAATAGGATCAGTGCACCTCCACAGAAGAAGAAAGCAAGAAAGTTTTCGAAGATCTCCACTGAAGGGGATGGCTCTCGTACCCTTCATGTAGCTGTGCCACGAGTTGAGTGTGACTAGAATGAAGCATTGCCAGAAAATTATGTGGTCACGACTCTAGACTTGGGACGCCCCACTGGTGCGCAGATCGTAGAGGAGTGTGATAACTCCTACTTTGCCCTCAAGGATAGGTTATTCAAGAAAGAAGGGAAGTACAAGAAGTTGAAAAGAGAACACAAGGCCTTAATCGGATATGTACAACAGTTGTCTCGTTCTCGAGGGCAGGATATTCCAGTGATAGAGCCTCCAGCGGATGTACCTAGAGAGTCAATCAGTGGCTTGGTAGAATTGGGAAGGATGGCACAGGAGGCAGATAAGTGGGTCATGGGAGTTCGTGCCGAGACAGAAAAATTTATGGAGGACCTTGCTTTTGCTTTTCAGCAGGCCTCTAGTATCTTGACACGGATGGATGCAGTGGATCATGCTTGGGGCGACGCTTCTGTCTATCAGAGTAAGGTGATCCAGTGTCTTGAGGCATTGAGGAATGTGCCGTTACGATTGTTGATTGATGGAGGTGTCATTCAGGAGAATGACCGGTATGATTTCTCTAGGTGGTATTCTTCAGCGATCACGGGGCGTGGTTTCTTCGATGCGGCACAGGCAGATTCAGCCAGGATACATAAGGCTATGGCCAATATTATAGATGGAATTCAAAATACCTTTGAGGCCATATTTGCTAGGTGGCTGAATCCGGATGAGATAAGTGTTGATAATTTGAGGGGTTTGCTGGTGCCTTTCTTCTCAGATGTAAAGACCTTTGTACAAGATGATTTCGAGAATACTTCTGCTTTCTCCACTTTGATCCAGAACACACAGGACTCCTTGATGGCTTGGAGAAAATCTTGTACGAGGCATGAGCATTCAGTCACAGTATTAGAGTTTCAGCTAGATTGTGTTCCACCTATTTCAGTTCAGGAGGTTGAGGCCGTGCTTCGCAGATTTGTGGAGTTGGCAGTCAGAGAGAAGGCAAATGGGAACACACTACTGGACAAGGATCTTCTAGAAGACTGAATGTGGATATTTATTACCTTTACTATTTTTGGGAGTGAGTGGGAATCTTTGGTTCATTTAATGTACCACTCCCTATTCTGGCAGTTTTTGGGGTTAGGGCTGAGGTGGCACGATTCTGGCCACTCTATTGATTGTAACCCTAGCCGTCTTTGGGACTTGGCTAGCTATATAAAGGGGGAGTCCCCCTCATTTGTAACAGATTAGACAGTAGACATTGTGTGAGATTGGATATTAGCATTAGAGATAGAGCTAGAGAGTAGAGTATTGTAGGCATTTTGCATAGTGTGGAGAAGAAAGAAAGTTTTCCCTTTGAAAACTTTTGTGGAGATTGTTGTGTAATACTTTTCATGATAATAGATCTTTTCATTGATGGTGGAATTCGTCTTGTCACGAATAGCTAGCATGGTCTCCTCTTCCTTTCATATCCAAGTAGCTTAATTTCATGCAAGTAGCTTACTTTGATGTGTGGTATTTTTTTTGTTGAGGTAGCTTCTTTATTCCATACCACTAGCGACTTGTTGATGATAAGTTCGCCTTGCGTGGTCAACTGGAGATTATCTTGAATCTAACTTCGGTTGTGATTTGTATGCTTATATGCGTCGTTGTGATGGTGTATGTGTGCTAAATCATAATTTGAACACCTTTTGCTATTCCCTTGAAGATTGCACTAATTTTGCTGAAGCTGTCCGACGTGAGGCTAGGTGAAATTTGGTTGAAGTCTGCCAAAACTGAATCCCACATATCTTGCATTTAGGATAGAGTACAAGTTTCTTAGGCCCTATACTCCTTTACTTTCTGCGTATTTCTGATTAGTCTTAGGAAAACGTACCACATTGCCAAATCATACACGCAAGAAACCCCTTCAAAATCATACATTAGCTGCTAACTATAAGAAGTCTGAACAATTACGTAAGTCCCCTCGTAAGAACACAGCAACACACATCAACCAAACTGGGTCTATTCGCACTTAAGGAACCTCGGAGTTGAACGTGTGATCTATCTCGCAATCTTAGCACACAGAATACTTTGATCAAGAGAGAATGGAGTAGCCCCAAACTATTTTGTTCTGCTGTTTGGTGCGGTCACAAAAACCACGTCAACAGGACCCCCTAATTTTTTTTTGTTTTTGCTCCATTCTGGTCTTTTGGCTTGGTTTTTTTTGTCTCTCTCTCACTCTCCATCTCTTTTCTGTCTGCCTTTCTGGGGATTTCTCCGCCGTTGAGCTTAAACGTGAATTTGGCCGAGTTTGAAAATTAGGGTTTCATCTTTCCTGGTCAGTTTGAGGTTGAATAAGGTGAATAAATTGAAAACAGAGATTAACATTGATGTTAGTGTGCTTCCAGCAAGCTTCCACTGAAATTTCATCTGATTCTGGCAACTTACTATTTTTAGTAGTGTGCAATTCGGGCATTAATAAATGTTTTGAAGTTTTACTGATCCTGCTACATTGAACACATCAAGTTACTTATGCAAAATTTAGTGAGAAGCGGACAACTTACTATTTTCTTGATCCATCTTCGGAGGCGGTTCGGGCTTAGATCACGGAGTTTTCTTTTGCGTAATAGAATTCCTTGGTTTTCGAGACCTTCGCAATGATATAACATGCAAAATGAGACAACTTTCAGAGTTCAGCCTTCTGAGGCTATTTTTAGGGTTTGCTTGTCAGGGTTTTCTTTGCATGTCGGCATATCCTTTATGGGTTTTTCGAGAGCTTCGCAATGATGTGACATGCAAGCGGAATGGTCACTCGATGGGAACTTACTATTTTTAAGCGAGTCGTCCGGGCCGCCTCCGGCACTTTAGAGATGCAGGCTGAGTCGCAATGCAGGCAGGACAAACAAAGATCATTTGATATGCATGCGAGAACAAATTAGGGTTTCCAACAGGGCACGAAAAGAAGGGTAAAGTCAAATTTTGGCCGTTATGAAACCCTTTGTGTCGATTATCCTTCAAGCTATACGCTGGTAAAATTTGAATACAAACGGAGCACTTACTATTTATAGTAAGTCATTTTGAAAATAGGCTAAAAATAGAAAATCAGTTGCATGCGCCGATGTCAGCAGGTAGGTCACGTGGTGAGGAGCACGTCATTCAAATTTCAAGTCAATCAAGCGGTAAGTGTCGGAAGCAAGCTTGATTACTATTTATAGAAAATCACCTTGAAATAATATAAAAATAGTAGGCCAACTAAAAATAGCAGTGTCAATGGGTTGATGAGGTCGTGAGGATGCAGTGTTTGAAATTTCAAATCGTTCTGAGCTTCAGAGATGCAAGAGTTAGGGGACTTACTATAAATAGGAGGACATGGAGAGGCTGGCAGAGGTCAGGAAAAATGGCTAAGTATTGGACTTCATCCTCCTGCTTGGCCAAAATGTACCCTCAAGCACCAGATGCCAAAAATTTTCTAACTCAGGTGTTTCATCCTGCAGCCATGGCAAAATGCGCCCAAGTTGATGAAGATGTGATAAAAAAATTCTAAGTATGAAAGCTTGTCCTCCTGCCTAGGCAAAATGCGCCCTGCTTGATGAAGAAGCAAAGATGTTCAAGAAAAAATTCTAAGTATAAAGATCCGCCTCCTATAGCAAAATGCGCCCATGCAACAAAAGGTCAAGGAAAGTCAACATGTTTCATCCTCCTCACCCATCAAAATGCGCCCACCTTGAGAGAGTTGATAACAAAAATTGGCTAAGGCATGAGTTTTATCCTCCACCACCCCCTAAATGTGCTCGTCCTGCACATAGGTTGAAATGTGCCCAAAAAGAAGTAAGTCAAAGTGGTCAACATGTTTTATCCCTCTCCCATGGCAAAATGCGCCCAAAACAAGGCATGTAAAGACAAAAATGAGGAAGGTGAAGGGTCACATGCTAGGCGTGGGAAGTTTCATCCACCACATATGCTTAAATGCGCCCAAGAAGGATGGCAAGTCAAAGGAGTCAAAGAAATTCGTCCTCCTCACCCATCTAAATGCGCCCACGCCATTGGAGACACGTTCTCCAAGTATACTGGAGGTTTCTTTGTTTGCTGATCAAAGGAATGCATTGAATCAGGTGCAAGCAGTATAGGAAAATAATCAGCCACCACGGAGAGAATCAGTTGGCCAGAGCGTCAAGGCATCTGTTAGAGTTGATCAGCAGGATGATGAGGGGACTACTACTAACCCTCAGTTTCAACAAGAGTTAGAGGCGGCTTTGGAGGATGATGATGATATAGTTTCAGGAGATACTCAGCCACTTGAGGACGATGAGCCTCGCCAGAATGATGTAGAAGTTGAACAAGTTCGAGAAGTAGAGGCACAAGAGCAGCAACCATTTGATATACAGTATACAGTGCCTGATTGGCTCAGGGATAGGATGAGAAGAAGCCCCAGCGAAGAAATTGATCCAGCAGTTGAAATGGAAGAGTTCTTGAACAGGATCAGTGCACCTCCACAGAAGAAGAGAGCACGAAAGTTTTCGAAGATATCAACTGATGAGGATGGTTCCCGCACCCTTCACGTAGCCGTGCCATAGGTTGATTGTGACTGAGATGAAGCAGTGCCAGAAAACTACGTGGTCACAACTTTGGAGTTAGGACGCCCCACAGGTGCACAGATTGTAGAAGAATGTGATAATTCCTACCTCGCCCTCAAGGACAGGTTATTCAAGAAGGAAAATACAAGAAGTTGAAACGAGAGCATAAGGCTTATGGAGGACCTTGCTCTTGCTTTTCAGCAGGCTTCTAGTATTTTGGCATGAATGGAGGCAGTTGATTAGGCTTGGAGAGATGCTTCTATTTATCAGAGCAAGATAATTCAGCGTCTTGAGGCTTTAAGGCGTGTTCCTTTGCGATTGCTGATTGATGGAGGAGTCATTCAGTAGAATGACAGGTACGACTTTTCTAGATGGTATTCTTCAACAATCACAGGACATGGTTTCTTCGACGCAGCACAGGCGGATTCAGCCAGGGTACGGAAGGCTATGGCCAATATCATTGATGGAGTTCAGAATACTTTCGAGGCCATATTTGCTAGGCAGTTGAATCCAAATGAGGTAAATGTTGATAATTTGAGGGGTAGGCTGGTGCCTTTGTTTTTAGAGGTGAAGACCTTCATACAAGATGATTTCGAGAACACTTCTACCTTCTCCACCTTGATCCAGAGCATGCAGGATTCCTTAGTTGCTTGGAGAAAATCTTGTGCAAGGCATGAGCAGTCTGTTATAGTATTGGAGTTCCAGCTTGATTGCATTCCACCTATTTCAGTTCAGGAGGTTGAGGTTGTGCTTGGCAGGTTCGTTGAGTTTGCAGCCAGAGAGAAGGAGAACGAGAATGTGCTACTGGACGATGATCTTCTAGAAGACTGATTGTGGGCATTAATTGGAGTTCTAGATGATCTTCTAGAAAATCTTGTGCAAGGCATGAGCAGTCTGTTAAAGTATTGGAGTTCGAGCTTGATTGCATTCCGCCTATTTCAGTTCAGGAGGTTGAGGTTGTGCTTGGCAGGTTCGTTGAGTTTGCAGCCAGAGAGAAGGAGAATGAGAATGCGCTACTGAACGATGATCTTCTAGAAGACTGATTGTGGGCATTAATTGCCTTTACTATTTTGGGAGTGAGTGGGAATCTTTGTTCATTTATTGCACCACTCCCCATTCTGGCAGTTTTTAGGGTTAGGGCTGAGGTGGCTTAATCTTAGCTACTCTTTTGATTGTAATCTTAGCCATCCATTGGACTGGGCTACCAATAAAAGGGGGAGTCCCCCTCATTTGTATCTCATTAGAAGATTAGACATCAGACTAGCATTAGATTGGAGACTAGAGAGTAGAGCAGAGTAGACGTTTTGCTTGATAGCTTAGCATAGTGTGGAGAAGAAAGAAAGTTTTCCCTTTGAAAACTTTTGTGGAGATTGTTGTGTAAAACTTTTCATTGATGGTGGAATTCGTCTTTGTCATGGATAGCTAGCAAGGTATCTTCTTCCTTTCGGATCCAAGTAGCATAAAATAGCATAGTTTTTATCTCATGCAAGTAGTTTACTTTGATGTGTGGTGTTTTATTGAGGTAGCTTTATTTTATTCCATACCACTAGCAACTTGTTGATGGCAAGTTCGCCTTGCGTGGTCCACTGGAGATTATCTTGAGTTTAACTTCGATTGTGATTTGTATACTAATATGCGTCATCTTGATGGTATATGTATGCTAAATTATAATTTGAAAATCTTTTGCTATCCCTTTGAAGATTGCACTAATTTTGTTGAATGCTGTTGTGACTTTTCACACATCGCCCCATCTAAATGGGGACCCATAAATTTTTGCTCCGTTCTGGTCTTTTGGCTTTGGTTTTCGTCTTTCTCTCTCGTTCTGCTTCCTTTCCGCTTTCTGCTTTTCTGGGGACGCTCCCGTCAGCAAGCTTGAACGTAAGGTTCGACCAAGTCTGAAATTAGGGTTTCACGTTTTTAGGTCATATTGAGATCAGATTGAGTTGGTTTGTCAGCTTTTGAGCCTAGCAGAGTTATTACCATGTTTTCAGCAAGCAACCCCTGAACTTTCACTGAATTCTGCCATCTTTCTATTTTTAGTAAGTGTCAGTTTAGGGTTGATTTTCGTAAGGATTTTCGCATTTTGGCAACTTCATTACCTTCCGAGCACTTCAGATTCACTTTTGACAAATTTTGAGCAGAAACGGACTACTTGCTATTTTTAGCAGTTCTGCCTTCGGAGGCAATTTTCAGGGCTTAAACGCAGAGTTTTTCAACGCATGTCCGGAGATTCCTTGTGGGTTTTTCGAGACCTTCGCAGTGATGTGACATGCAAAGTATGATGATGACTTTCAGCATTCGGCCTTCGGAGGCCAATATCAGGGTTTGCATGCAGACATTTTCAGCGCATGTCGGCATTTTCTTTCTGGGTTTTCCAAGAGCTTCGCAACGATGTAACATGCAAATGGGCTGACCACTTTTCGGAAACTTACTATTTTTAGCCAGTGCGTGCATGTTGAAGATTTTTCGGGTTTTTCTGGGTTTTTCAAGATTTTTCGGGCAGTGTGACATGCAAGATCATCCGACAGCCGGTTGATCACTTTTCGGGTCGCTTTCTATTTTTAGCAGGTATTACTTGGGCAACAGCTCGACGCTCCAGAAATGCAAGCTGATCATCGTGCAACTGAAACGACGTCAAACGGAGCTCATCTGAGCGACATGCATAAATTAGGGTTTCGAGCTTCAGCGCTAAAAATGAGGAGTCAAAGGTCAGAATGTTCAAAACTGAAGTACCCACCATGATCAGCATCCTTTCGAGAGTATGTTGGCAAAATTTGAAGGCAATCAGAGAACCTGCTATTTTTAGTAAGGCATTTTGGGCAGGGGCTATAAATAGAAAGTTGATCTCGGCATCGGCATACACAGGCAAGTTCACCGACAATGGGCCCATTGTCCAAATTTCAAAGCAAACGGAGCAAGGAAGGCCTCAGAAACCAACACTTACTATAAATAGTAAGTCACCTCAGCAGCAGCTATAATTGGCAGGTCAGCACCAAATCCCAGCAAATACAGGTCAAGCATGTGATGAAAAGTCCGTGGCGCGAATTTCAAAGCAAACAGAGTTACGGAGAATGAAGAGTCAGCTGGTTGCTATTTTTAGCAGGTCGATTAGGGTTTCCTAAAATCAAGGGCAGAACCCGACAGTCACGCAGGATCAGCATCCGATGGCAATCACCATGTTTCAGGCATTCAACACGCAAATTTTGAAGACTTTCTGAGAAGTTTCTATTTTTAGCAGGCTGCTAAAAATAGCAGGTACAAACAGACATCAGGCACTAACAGAACAAGCTAGTCAAAATTCAGAGCAAAGTGAAAATCGGGCTTTCAGGAATCAGAATCCAGTCAACGGCGCGAAATTTCAAGAACTTTCTAAAAAAAGAAAGTCAGGGTGAGTTAGGGTTGACCACAGAAAATCAACTCAAAATCTGGTAACAGGCGTAAAATTGTGCTAAAATGGATAAAATTTCAATTCCGGCATTAAGGCTCACTTTGAAGGCTGAACGGAGGTGAAAAAATTTTCTAAGTCCGGAAACTTGACGGAGACCCTGCCAAATGCGCCCAAGGTCATGGAGGGAGTAGAATGATGAAAATTTCACTAAGTGTCGGAAACTGAACGTAGCCAGGGTGATTTGCGCCTAGGCCAAAATTGAAACCTCCACCATCCAAATGCGCCTAAGTGCAAAAGTGGATGCTTGATATGCCAAATGCGCCTAAGGGTTAAATTGAAACCTTGGAAGGTGAAATGCGCCCAAGGAGGTTGAAGATGGAATTTTTTCACTAAGGCATTGAAAATAAGCAGAGGCCCTAGCAAATGCGCCCCTGGGTGTCAAAAAGTGAAAGTTGGATATGCTAGATGCGCCCCTAACTTGATGCTTGACCCCTTGGATGCGCCCCTCTTTAAAAGCATAAAAATCTCACTCAGTATGTCAAAAGTGAACGTAGCCATGGTCATATGCGCCCATGACACAAAATGGAAGTTGCACACATTAAATGCGCCCCTTTTGACAAAATTAGATGTTGACCCTCTCATACGCGCCTAAGTGAAAATGAAAGTCCCATGTGCTAAATGCGCCTTGAAGAAGGATGAGTGAAAAGCGCCTGAGTGTTAAAAACGGAAGCCCGTGGGTTCAAATGCGCCCAAAGCCTAGACTGGATGTTGATATATTGATTGGCGCCTGAGTGTTGAAACTAAAAGCTCATGATATTAAATGCGCCTCCAACTGGAAACATCATGGGTAAAATGCGCCCTTGCTAGCTAAAGGGACTTGGAAAATATCCTTAGGCGTGGAAATTGGAAGCACCACCTCTCATTTGCGCCCAAGCTTAAAATGAAAGCTTGATGGGTAATTTGCGCCTGGGGTGTTAAAGTGAATGCTTGCTAGGCAATACGCGCCTCAAACTAAAACTAGAAGTTGATGGTCTTGTTTGCGCCCAGAGAGAGGAGGGACTTAAAATTTCGCTAAGGCATAAATGAACGTTGCAAGTGTCAAACGCGCCTAGCATAAATTGAAAGTAGCATGTGGTAAATGCGCCCCCTCATGAAATCGAATGGAGATGCACCTTGGCGTTGAAACTAAAAATACAACCTATCATATGCGCCTAAGATTTAATTAAAAGAAGACCATGTCAAGTGCGCCCTCTTGACAAACTGGAAGTTGGCACCCTCAAACGCGCCTAGATGCTCAACATGCAATTTGCGCCTGAAGCCAAAGTGAAAGTATGGACCTATGTATGCGCCTTTGACTGGCATAAGGATGTAAAAGTTTCTAAGTGTCCAAGGCTGAAAGCTTCAGCACTCATTTGCGCCCAAGGAACAAAATGCAAGCTGGAGATTTCACACGCGCCTTCAAAAGGAATGATGGACTAAAATGAAAGCTTCACAGGTAAATGCGCCCACCATAGTTAAAAGTATGAAATGCGCCTTGGTGGAGAAGGAGGACGTGGATAAAGGTTTAAATGTTGAAAATGGAAGCTGGATATGTAATATGCGTCCCAACCAAAACTGGAAGCTGATGTGGTCCAATGCGCCTTGGCGGACAAAGTGAACAAAGGCGTGGCTAAAATTTTCTAAGTGTTAAAATTAAAACCTCCATATGCCATTTGCGCCTAGGGTGTCAAAATGAAAGTTTGATACGCAATATGCACTTGGGGTGTTAAAATGAAAGTTAGACACATGATATGCGCCCATGGCAGAAACTAAACATTGACCATCCCTTTTGCGCCCAAGGAACAAGATACAACTTGGAGGTCTCAAATGCGCCCAAAGCTTCAGCTCTTCATACGCGCCTGAAGGAATCAAGAGAGTGGATTAAAAGTTGGAGTATATCTGAGTTAGATGGAGACTACCATGAATGCGCCCTACTTCAAGGAAAGAGTGAACATCAAAAAATTTGCCTAAGGCGTTGAAATTGAAAGTGCCACCTATGATTTGCGCCCAATGTTGAAAAGCTAAGTGTTGACCCTCTGGAATACGCCTATAACAAAGTTGAAGGTTAGAAAGACCAAGTGCGCCATTGGTATTAAACAAAATTTGCCTGAGTATGAAGACATCGAGATTTTTGAAATTCAAAATGTGCGCCTAGGATTGTGAAGGAAATTAAAAAAATCCCTTCAACCACGCCTAGACTGGGAGGAGTAAAATCAAAACGTGGGGATTTTAAATAAAAAAAAATCAAAAGGCGTTTAATCTTGAAATAAAATCAAAGGGCGTTTAAATTTTTCAAAAAAGCAAGACGTTTGAAATAAAATAATCAAGTGGAGATTTAAAATTTTAAATTTTGACTTCAAAGACACGTGAAATTTTCTCAGCACGATTAAATCGAAAGGCATTCGGAAGAGATTAAAATTTCTCCTAGCAAGACGGAGAAATTTAAATTTAATTAATTAATTAATTATTTTCCTAAGTCTAATATTATTTTCCCCCTTCGATTTTGACCCATGCAATTTTAAAATTTCGGACGATTTAACAAGGGGAATTTGTTTCGGAAGTCGATTATGGACGGAAAATAAAATAATGCCTAGCCATTTTGACAATCGATGTCGAATTTTTAAATGCGTTGAAAGAAATAAATTAAAATGGCGATTAAATTAAAATTTTAATTAATTAAAAGTGCCATTTTAAAATGCAGTCGAGATAACTTCAAATCGATGTAAAAATGATTTTCTCGAAATCACTAGAGGTAACTGGCAGTCGGGAGGGAATTTTAAATTTAAATCGAGGAAAGAATCTCCCCGAATAGCAAATTGTCATAATAACTGCCAGACGACGAGAATATTCCCTTTTAAATTTAGCAGACGCGTCAGTCATGATGAAAGGAATAAAAGGCATCTGCTAAAATTAGCGCCAGCCTTTTGCTATAAAACTTCGAAGATTTTCATTATCGTCTCACAAGATTCGAAGTTGAGATTTATGCTGGCAAATTGAGTTGTGAGATTTAATTCGAGAAGTTGCTGAAAGTTCGATTTTTGAAGTTTGAGATTGAAGTTGCTGAAAGTTCGATTGTTGGAGTTGCTGAGATTCGAGATTGCAAGTTGCGAAGTGCTTCGAAGTAAAAGGGGTTTAGCATTTTCTTTTTCTTCACGTTATCGAGGTATGTCTTCGAAGTTGCTGAAGCTTTTTATTTTGCTGAAAGTCGATAATGCTTTTAAAGTTTAAAAGTTGAAATGCTGAAATGCTTTATTTATGCTGAGAGTTAAAATGCTGAGATTGTTTGAATGCCAAGTTGATTGAGCTTTGATTTTTCGAAGTTGTTTGAGATTGCTGAGGGTTAGAATCGAATTGGGTTTAATTTGTAATGACTTCGAAGTTGCTGTTTTATAATTTCGAAGTGTTAGCTTTTGATTGCTTTTCGAAGTTGCTGTTTTATAACTTCGAAAAGCTGATTTTAATTTGTCGAAGCTTGCTGATTTTAACTTGTACACGTCTAAAACTCTCGGATTTATTTTCTTCGAAGTTGCTGATGTATAACTGTCGAAGAATTGATTTCTGACTTGGTAGTTTATAATTCGATGGCTTGCTGATTTTAATTCGAGATTGCTGATTTTAAATATTGCTGATACTTAACACGCTTTTTCGAAGTTGAAATTGATAGAGTAAATTTCTCGTGAGGAGTTAAGTTATTTCTTTTGGCTGCGAGTTGCTGGAGGTTGAAGTTTTAATCTTGAGAAGTCCAAGTTGGATACTAACGCTACTAACGTGTATTTATTTTGCAGCCGCCAGCCGCCTCACGTGATTGTCATTTTTTAAAAGTTGATGGAGTAATATTCGCTTTTGTTTTGCAGATGGCTGACGCTGCTGGAACTAGCAAGGCCGGAACTAAGGCTGCAAACAACGAAGCTAACGCCTCCAGGCAGGCGATTATCAAAAGTTTGAAGAAATCCTTCGTCCCAGAGTCAAAGATCATCTCAAAGTATGGCAATTTGACGGACACCAATCTCGGGTCCTTCAACCTC